>PVJO010011440.1:0-58737 GCA_004026905.1 Hystrix cristata | reverse complement strand
CCATCGTGTTTCTCTGACAGTTGTTAAGAGTAGGCAATAAGTATGTCAACAGCTTGAGCATCGGCAAGGATTTCAGATCAACCAACCACTCGCCAAAGAACTTGGCAGCTTTTCTATCTTGTTTTTAATACAATGATATATCCACTGTGAGGGTAAACCTGTCCAGCCAATTCTTCAGAACACGCTTTGCAAAACCAGTAGTGATTAGCAAATTAGTTAGCTTTGGCACGGAGCTGTGCTCGCTTGCCTGTGACAGCCTGAAAGCCAGTTTTGATACTGGCAACAGAGCATCGAGAATGACAAGTTTCACACTGTAAGAAATAGAGCCGGGTGTCCTTCTGCAGAATTGTGTCCGGTGATCGGCATGTGTGACAAGTGACATATTCCTCTGCAGGAAAAGCAACACAAAGCATTACCTTGTAGCCACGCTGAGGCAGAGATCTCTACCCTTTGAAACATATCTCCACTGACCTCTATATGCCCAGGCTCAGGCAACAGTTTACTTGGGCACCCAGAACAGGGAAGCTTAGCTACATTTAGCTAGTCATTTTTTTTTTTTCTTCCGTGGTGCTGGGGCTCGAGCTCAGGACCTTGTGTTTGCTAGGCAAGTGCTCTACCACTTGAGCTAAATCCCCAACCCCACACTTAGCTTGTGTTTTCTTACTCTTAGAATAGCTAAGTGTGGGTAATGCTTCAGGAACTAAAACATGAACTCAAAAGGACTTCAAATGTCCCAGGATGAAGGGAAGCTTACAAGCTGCCCATTCTTTTGTCAACAGGCGAGCCACTTGAAGAGAACTTACTAGTCTGCCTAGGTGGCAACAAATTCATGATGCCAATTTTAAGTAATTTACTAAAACAATACAAGGGGGACCAGTCACACCTGAATCAAAGGCGAGTTTCTCCACCATGGCCTCTGGCCCCAGAAACTACCAGCAGGATCAATCAGCTGGGCCTTCCAGGAAATCCAAGTCTCTTTCCCTGCATCCCTAATCCATACCGCACCTTCCCTTCACTCTCCCCAGTCATTTTAAGGCCTGCTTTTTCAGGCTCATAAACAAATGGATCTCCCCAAAACACTGCAGCCTAGTGAGAACATTTCAGAGTGATGGAATGAAATTATATACTTACTGATATATCTTCTTAAGACATTTTCTATCTGTTTCTGTTGGAATCTTCCTTTGATTACAAGTTGGTTGTTACCATCTATAGAACCACTATGGAAGAAAACAAAAATGCTACCATTATCTTTTCCCTGAAGGAATAAAATTCCGGCACCCTCATATTCAATGACTTTGAAGTTTATTCAATTGTGTTGAATAAGTTCTAGGATCAGTCTGCCACCCTATCTGGTCTCTCTCTCTGGCAGAATTGGTGACTGAACCCAAAACTTTTGCACCAAGCTATACCCCAAATTCTTTTTCATTTTGATACATGGGTCTCACTAAGTTGGGCTTGAACTTGCAATCCTGCAGCAACTTCCCAAAGTGCTGGGATTAGAGATGTGTACCACTAACCCAACTTGCTAATTAAATTGTTAAACCTGATGATCCACCCATAGTTCCTAACCTTAAATCCAATTTCAACCAATTACATCATCAGTGACAACAATCAGACTTACAATTTTAAGTCTAAAACAGATTGATTCCTTAATTGTGTGTGACAACCCATTTACCCAACCAAAAAATAAAAAATAAACATACTGAATGCATATCATGTGCAAATCAAGTGAGGGAGCTGTAAGTATAAAAATACAGAATGAAAGAGCTATATGCACCTTTAAAGATTCTAAACTGGTTGCAGACAGGAGTATCACCTGAGCCCAGGAGGTGTTTTTTGTTACAAAAAAAATTTCTGATTCAGTCATAATTAAAAATTAAAAGTATATTTGAAAATGTATTAAAACTGTGGAGATGATTATGAATATTAATATGCAAATATAGGCTTTTAATGTGTGAGTTGTTTCTCAAAAAAACTGTTTTAAAAATGTATAGCTGAAATCACAGACCACAAACTGAGTATGTTAGTTAATGGTAATCTTGATTAGAAGTTGCTGACAAGCACTTTTTTTTGTTGGGGGGGGGGTTTTAGACAGGGTCTTGCTATGCAGTTCAGGCTGGCCTTCAACTCACTATGTAGTCCAGGTTGGCCATGAACTTCTGGCGATCCTCCTGCCTCAGCCTCCCAAGTGCTGGGATTATAGGTGTGTATCACCATGCCCGGCTGACAAGTGCAAGGCTCTGTGCTAAACATTATCATTTGCTAAAAATTAGAAATCATAAAGTAAAGCAATGAAATTTATGCAGAATTTGTTCTGTATTTTATTGTAAAACTGACATTTGTAACCTACCTCTCCTATGATTCTCTTTTAACTACAAGGATTTAATAGTATCCTCTGTGGACTATAATTCTTAATCTCCAGACTACTATGATTTCAATGTAAGAAATTTTGTACTCACTGCCAAAAGAAATGCAATTTTCTTAAAACCCTAAAATAGTTAACCTGTAGACTAAAATTCACTGGTCAAACTTGTTATAATTTATCCCACCTCTGTAAAAATTATAATTATTCTGAGAAGTACACAAAACACTACTAAATGATTTTAACACATTTATGTTTAAAAACCACAATTCTAGTCAGATGTGGTGGAACATGCCTGTGTTCAGCATTAGGGAGGCCAAGGCAGGACTGCTGTGAGCTCAAGGCCAGCTTGGGCTACATAGTCAGTTCAAGGCCAGCCTGAACTAGATAGTAAGACTCTGTCTCAAAAAAAAAAAAAAAAAAAAAGGACCACAATTTCTATAACAGAGCATGGTATTAACCATGGCCAAGCATATTCCTTAACACCATAAAAATACAGCAAATTACAGCTGTTGAGTTTTAAGAGTGTAAGAGGAGCATAGAACATCTTAATTATCTCTGTATTGCTGGTGAGACGGAGGTATTAATAAGCCTTTTAAGAGCTAAAGCTCCAGAGACAGGCATATTTAAACTTGTATATTGACTATGATACTAACCAGCCATGTGACGTATAACTTCACTAAACCTGTTTCTGAATCTGAAGACAAGGCTAGCATGTTCTACTTCATAGACTGTTGTGAAGATTGCAATGATACCCAAAATAGCACTTGGGACAGCATACAACAGGTATTTGACATGTGTTCTCATTATGATGATGTAAGCCTATGTTAGTATTTTTAAAGGGACATTTAGCTTCCTGCACTTATATAGTAGTCAAACTCCTCAGCTTGGGCTCCATGAGATCCTGGCCTTCCTGAATGGAGATGGACAGGTTCAGTGTCTTCAATAGGCAAGCTGAAGATAGGGACGTGGCTACTTAATCTTGGACCCTGAGTTTCAATGGTTTCTCCTGAACCACTTATTAACTTAAAAGATCTATTTCTTCAGTAGCCTCTTTCAATTTAGGAAAAAAATTCTGACTTAAGAAAATGGGGTCCCCTGAAATCTAATGTTTGCTCCATAAAAAGACCCAAGAATTCCAATTAATGATAGAAAACGCTAATAAACATGGAAGTACCTGTTCTACTCACTTTGATTTATCAACAAGCCTATTTGGAGAAGCCACTGTCAACTCTACTGTATTCCTAAGCAGTCAAGCTCTCCCATAGAAATGATTTCATTTCTCCACTGGCCTAAAATTTCCCCTGAGGTATCAATCAGGTCAGTGTTTTCTCTGAGCATGTTACATATCCTTGTCACATTAAGACAGGTTCTTAGAAAATGTCCACTATTACTTACTGTACATAAATGCAAACAGTTTCTCACCTTGTACCCAATTCTGCCAATAAAAACGCAAGGAGATGTTTGGGCTGACGATGTAATCTTAAAAAGAAAAGTCAAATACAAAAGCTTTATCTTTCATGGAAATCTGACCAAGCTTCTAAAAAACCATCCTGTTCACTATTTCAATCCGTGAATACTCAGCTATTCAGTGAATTTCAGTGCACGGTTCATTTAAACTTTGGGTTGATACTGTATGATACATTTTTATTTCAATGCTTAGTTATTTCTACTTATAAACACATATACATGAATAAATATCTGAAAACATGGATAGGAAAGGTAAGGTAAATACTAACTTTAGAGAACAGTATCTTCCTTTGAAAAGGAAAACGGGAAAAGAGCTCAAAGAGGCACAAAGGCAGCCTTAAACTGTAAAACTTTCTTTTTAAGGAAGAGATCTTAAGTAAATGTGTCAAAAGGTAAATATACACCAAACCTAAGGTATGGGTATTTGGAGGTTTATTATACTAATCTCTGTATGTTTCTTATTAGAAACCATCTTTTAAAAATGGTTATGTATTTTTTTCATGGTAGCACAACAGGTTCTCTTAATGGTAGATTTTGTATCTAATGAGTGCATCATACTGTTGTCATTGGCAAAAGAACTCTTTTAAGATATTTTAAGTAATGCCTGTAAGTAATGAAAACACATAGGATTCACTCTTGTGGATCGGTATGAGCTGATTTTCTCGCCTCTTCATACCATGACAAAATGAGCCCAAGACCTATCAATTCAAAGAACTGACAAAACTGACCTACAACATAACCCTACACTTACACGTCCTTTTCTACCTGTAATAAAGTGCAGAATAACGACACCCTTAACATGCCACTGAGCATCTGCTATTTGGAATGGAGGCTCTCCGCTGACCAACTTACAGTTTACAGATATCTGTAAAGTTGACAAAAGAAGTTTTCTTGGTTCCTACTCGGACGACCTGTGGAGGTTTCATGACAAATTTTCTTTTCTCTCCTGCAACCATATCCGGATTCTTTTCCCTCATGATGTTGAACACTCGATTCAGTAGCTGTAGGGATAAAGTGGTATTCAAGTACATTCTTAGTAATAGCAGGAGTATAAAATTCCCATCTGAGTCACTCTGCTCTAATGCATCGTATTTCACTTTTTACTAAATACACACATGCATTGCTACATGTTCTGAAGCTGCTCGAAGGCAGGAACTTATCACCAACCAGGATCTGGCCCATTATGGATGCTCAGTGATTCTTTGTTCAAAGTTAAACTAGTGAATGTGCTGTTTTTACAGACAGTATACAATACATGGAAAAGAATTAGGAAAGCCCAAACAAGCAAACTCCACACTACCATGGCCACTCTGCATCTGTTTTACTGTCAATCTGCATCTCAATGGCCCTTAAAATTTAGGGAACATTTTATCTTGCTTTCCTCTGAGCCCTAGTGAACAGCTTGGGACCTTCTCACAACAGAATTTCTTACCTCTTCATATGTGTAGTCTCTTTCTGAGCCTGCCCAAGCAGGGCCTGTCTGGTTACTGAATGAGATACCATCGTCTTTTTTGCTGTCTTCATCTTCTAAAGCTACAGATAACAAAGACTAAGAATAAGGGGAGGGCCCCGGCAAAGACATGTGTTTTCCTTTTTACAATGGCATTCACAACAGCCTTGAACGTAAAGGGCCCAAGTCTCATAAACAACTCCGTTTTCCTTAAAGACAGGTATGTTTTATTTATTTTTTTGGGGTGCTGCGGATCGAACTTAGGGCCTTAAGCCAGCTAGGCAAGCACTCTTACCACTACAGGGATGTTTTGACTTTCATAAAAGGACTCCTAATAGTGACATTTATGATCACACAAACATGGCAAAATGTCATTTTCTTTCATTCTTTTTTTTTTTTTTGAGGTGACGTCTCTCTATGTAGCCCAGCACTCAGGAGGCTGAGGCAGGAGGATCTCTGAGTTCAAGGCCAGGCTGGATTATGATACAGCAAGACTCTGTCTCAAAAAAAAAAAAAATTTTCCACACCCTTAAAAGCCCGTCTGCTGACTATACCAAAGCTTCCTAAAATCCCTATAGTATTTAGAAACTATTTAAACTATATTTAAAAATTTTTAAACATTAAACTTTGACTGCCATTATCAAGTTAAAAATTATTTTCTTTTGCTTTTATTACCATGCAGTAGAGATAAGGGGCAGAAAAAAAATTTAAAATAAAACCCCAAACCCCAATCAAGGGTTAAATAACCTAGGAACAAGATGTTGAATCCCCACTACTACCTTCGTCTTTTTCCAGTATTTCATCCTCATCTGGGAACTTGACATTCTTCTTTTTCTTCTTTTTATTGCCAAGCATAATATCAAGGTCATCCTCTGGTTCAGCTGGCTCTTGAGCATCACTTTCAATTTTAAGATCCTAAAAAATTGAGATAATTATCAGCATTTTGATACTGGGACTATTTTGTTGTTGTTTTTTTAAATGGCAGGGGCTCATATTATTTTAGGGGGAAAAACCAAATATTCAAAATTAAAGTTACAGATAAGAAATGCCTCTTGGAGTTGGCGATTTAGCTCAGTAGTAGAGTGCTTGCCTAGCAGGTGCAAAGCCCCGAGTTTGATCCCCAGCACCAGAAAAAAAAAAAAGGCTTCTCATAGTGAACAAAAATGGCTAAGATTCCACCACTTAAACTGTAAATTCTCCAAGATACTTTTGTAGGACCTTTTCCTCTCTTTTATCCCTTCTTTGTTATTCTTCAAGGTTGTTATCTTATAATTATTATCCATATTTCCAAGCCAGACTAATATCAGAATCACTTGGGCAAACTTTAAAAGATTCTTAAACAAGTTTCTTAGTAAATATGATGCAGTCAGTAGAGCTTCTCCCACTGACATCATATATGAGGGACTTTCCACAGCCATTCTCCAATTCTCCAACAACAGCTAGATGTCCTCCAATTCAATTCTAAGACTAACTACCTAGAGTTGTAAGATTCTATATACTTAAAGGCTCAGTTTCATAGCTTAAGGGATCTCACTTGAGATGCTATTATCAAAAATCAGGTCCCAAAGTTACCCACATTTTTATCTGCCCTAGCTATAACTTTGGGGACCCATAAGCCCTTATCCCTCAATTCAGTAATCTGCTAAAATGACTCAGAACACAGGGACAGCCAGGAAGAGATGCATATGACAAGGTATGAAGGGCAGGGGAGCTGGGGTGTGTTGAGGAAGGCAGGTGTATCTCTAGGTGGGCCATCATTTACAAAAGTATGACCAACAAAATCACTGGCCACTGGCAACTGATCTCAATCTCCAGAGCCTCCATCCCCCAAGGTGGCAGGGGTCATAGAAAGTTCCAACCTCTAATCATAGCTTGGTATTCCTGGTGGTGAACCCCATTTTGCAGCTATCAGGGGACCTCCCAATCATCAAGCTTCTTAGTATACATAAAAGGCACTTATTACTTGGAAGATTGTAAGGATTTTGTGAACTGTGTGCCAGGAACCTGGGCAAAGACCAAATATTTTTTATTATACGAGATGGGCTTGGCACTAGATTGTGGAGAGATCTTTGGGAATCATTTCAATAGACAATATCATGAAAAGAGATGAAGGTAGAGTCCACGGGGACTTAGGATCACATGAATGGGTACAGGCATGATACACCTGACCCCAAGATTAGTTGCTACAGACATGGATGTAAACAGGGCATATAAAAGCCTACATGTAAGTCACAAACACCCTAGAAGAGCAGAAAAAGCCAGTCTCAGTTTCCAGCCCTCCAGTTTCTCCTCCTTCTCATTAGCTAGCTTACCCGGCTCCCTGTCCCAAATATACTATCAATATCACCAACAACTGATAATCTATATTTTGTGTGCCTATATCCTGAACTACTGTGACAATAGCTACAGTAATTTCAGAAATGTTACCAGCAAAAAGGCTGGAACAGATAAGAATAAATCAAACTCAGACTTGGGATCCTGAATCCAGCTGTGTAGTCTTAGTGCCACACTAATCAGCCCATGGTATTAGCTAGATACCATACAAAAAGGAAATCAGATATTGACCTAGTCTCTAAAATGAGTCAGGAAAAGGGAAACTTACTGATGCTGATTATAACCTGGCACATATCAGCCAGCTCCTACTCCTACACTCACAATCTATTCTATCCCAGTAAGATCTACATCCAAACTGAGGCCAAAACACAGAGAAAGACAGGGAGTAGCAAAAAGTATTTTTCAAGGTGGTTTGAAAGCCTGCAATGGTCAGAAAATCCAGATGGGAGAACAATCCAAGACCTTCAATCACTTCAGCAGATGCCCTCCGCCCTGCCTGATCACCAGGATACTTGTAACATCCTTTTATAACTTCAGCAGCAGGAAAAAAGTATCCATACACTTAATAAAAATGGCACTTATCAGTGACTCTTAGGACAGAAGCTACCGGAGGAATCAACCAACAAATTCTTGTTAATTTCTATGGCATATCTCTGATGTGCCATCTTGTTATTCAGGATGTTTAAGCCCTACTGGTTCAGTGTGTCTGAGAACTTCTACTTTCTCAATTTTTTTTCTGCAATAACAGAAGAGACTAGCCAAACAAGGAAAGAACAGGTACAATCATTTTATTGTAAGGATTCTAAATTATCCCTGAACTAAAATATCTCTAAAAACAAGAAAAACCTTAAATCACTATCTTAGCAATTAGTACACAATCCCTAACTTACTGTAATCACTCATGCATTTACTGAATTAACTGTCATCAAAATCATGATACTGTTTCCAAAGCTCAGTGTATAAACTTACTGCTATATACTGCTACACCTTATTTACTTGGGTTTGAGCAATAAAAGATTTACCAAAGAAAAATTTCATAAGGCATAACATGGATGCTTGGTGTATGTATGTGCCCCTGTTCTTCTTTCTCTGTGAACACAAACACACCCCGCTATATTTTACAGATACTAGATTTTACAGATACGTGGGATCTGCTAAAGTGATTCCTACACAGGGTATTTAAAATGGTAGCTGTTGGGAGGGAAAGAACACTTTCAGTTCCTTCTTCCTTCATTCATCCACCCTCCTATTCACCGACCCACCCACAGTATCAATTTCCTGTTCAAAAGAATTCTGAAATATTTATTTTGGAAATCAATGCAGTAGTGAGATCATCACAGGGTCTCAAGTACCTACGACATCAGAGAACTCCACTGAACGAGCCCAAGTGTTCTGGTTTGCCTACTGGCTACACTGTCATCAGCTACCAACCACCACAGGCTGGGTGGGGTTCATTCTTTGACCAAAAGCCTAATGGAAGAAACTACAGGAATACTGTTACACAAGATGTCTCATTTACAGAAATATCTCCCATCAGTCAAACAATCTCAGTATGCTTAAGGATAGTGGGCATTTTTTGATCATTTCAGTAGCAAACAATGCAATACATTAAGACCAAAATTTACATTCCTTAAACTATAATCTTTCAGATAACTAGTCAGAAACACACTAAGAAAATGACCTTTACATGCTTAACAACAAAAGTACAGGTACTAAAAGGAGACAAAGAGGGAGAAACAGCCATTTGCAACATTTCAAGAGGTCAAATTTTACCTTCAACAAGAAAGCAATACTACCTTTATACCTTCTTCAGCTTCGTCAATATCAAATATCTTTTTTGTTTTTTTCTTCTTTTTCTTTTGATTAAAGAAATTCAAGTCATCTAGATCATCAGAAGCATCTAAAAAGACAAATTGAGGATTATCAGTTATTAACATCTAGCAGAAAGCAAAGAATTATGCGACAGCTATTAAGTCACCAGAACAGAGAGATCAGCTATTAATTAGTATAGTAGCCCTTCCACACCTCAAAGATCTGAAAAACACTGACAGATCAATTCAAAGCTTTCTAGAAAAATTTGGTTAGAGGATCATGTTGAGACTATTTGGTAATTTGACCCTATCATTTCTCATTATTTCCAAGACAAAGACAGACCTCTAACACAACTTCCAAGACCCCTCAGCTTTATCTGTTCACTTCTGCCTACTTGGCCCTTCCAACCCCTAGACATCAAGCCTCAGTTCCAACCCTACAGAACTACTTCAATTCCTAATGCAATGTGCACATAGCTCTTAACCTCCATCTCACAGACCTTGGTTAGAAGTTACTTCCACAAAGAAGCTTTCTATAAGCTTATAATACAGTGGTACCTCGGTTCACAAATTTAATTCTTTCCATGATTCTGGTCGCAAAACAAACTGGACGAGAACCGAACCTAATTCAATGGTTAGGTTCAGTGTTGACTTTATGGGGAAATCTGATTCGATTCTTGTCCAATTCAGTTTGCAACCAGAGTCACAGAAGAAGTCATGAACCAAGGTAACATTCTATCTGGGTGAGATGTCCTCAGGATGCTCAGATAATACACCCTGATCACCCCAGTTGCTACTACCTTGCCCATCTTCCTTCTGGATACTAAATAGATAAATCATATTCAACTAAAATCATGACATCAGGCTCAATATTTTACTGAATCACTTATCAAAAGACCTCATATAAATTATTTCACATTCATTAACAAAGCTGACAGGCATGGTGGCACACACCTGTAATCCCAGCACTGTAATCCCAGCTGAGACAGGAGCATCACCTCAAGTTGGAGGCTAGCCTGACTACATAGTGAGACCTTGTCTCAAACCCAAAAACAAAAAACCCATAAAGCTGCAAAGTAAAATATGTGGTGTGATGGAAAACTATAGTGAATTTTTAAAAAATTAAAGTAAAAGACAAATCCCCTTCATTAATCCCCTCTCCAAATACTCCCTCTCACTCTGAACTCACTTCTCTCATTGTTTTTGCCATTTTACAAAGCAGCTCTGGAAGTCTCTGTGATGAGTATCTTTAGTTGTGGTGTTGTGGTTCCCTCAGTGATCTGAACAGATTCAAAATGTTTACTTTCATGGCTGTTTTGACTTTGGGGAAGAACCACAAGTTGCATGGTGCCAAATCTGGTGAATAAGATGGATGAGGACATTGTAATGTTTTTACAAGCCTGCCTTTCAGCTGGGTATCACTTGGCAGCATTACTCACTCTATTTTTGATCACACCTTATAAGGACACAAAAGGTTTTTAAACATTCACCATATATTCTGATCACATTGTGTGTGAAAAATCAGTGAAACTGTATCTCTCATGAGTGAGGAATAATGGGTTCTGTTCAGTAAGATTTCTATTTGCTTTGCCTTGTTGTATACTAAGAAT
The DNA here is from genome assembly GCA_004026905.1 of Hystrix cristata. NCBI lineage: Eukaryota > Metazoa > Chordata > Mammalia > Rodentia > Hystricidae > Hystrix > Hystrix cristata. Next base: position 47,700 of record PVJO010011440.1, on the reverse strand, counting down.
ATTTTAGGATCCCTCTGCTACAAAGTTTCTCAAGGAGCTATTTATGAATTCACTTCATCCTCTTTTATTTTTGATGTTCTTGGGATTGAACCCAGAGCCACATTCATGCTAGCTAAGTGCTCTTACCACCAAGCAACACCCTAAGCCCTTTTTAAATTTTAGTTTGAGGCAGTATCTGGCAAAGTTGCCCAAGGTAGCCTTGAACTTGCTATCCTTTCGCCTCAGCCTCCAGGGCAGCTAGGATTACAGGTACATGCCACCACACCTGGCTCATTTTATCTTATTACAAATAAAATGACTTATTTTCCAAGTTAAAAATGTACAAAAAATTAACATGGTTTTTTGCTCAATGAAGAGTTCTATCCCAACAGTCTTATATTCAATACAAATTATGTTTAGAATCATTTATTTCTCATAGTCAAGCTGTGCCTATGTTAGAACACTAACCTAAGTAAAAAAGTTGGTGCCTAATCCCAAACACAGTAGACTATAATATTAATCTCTTATATACACTTTCAGAGTTGCTAAAACAAAACCAAAAACAAAACAAAAAAACCCCAAAAACCAAACACCCCTGCCAATCTTGTTCCTTTTTCTTTTTGTCTACTCTCAAATACAACCACTATTAAAGTTGGAGAAGAGATCTGATAGGTTAGATTGGAAAATCAGGCCTGAAATGATGAGGATTTGTCATGTCCGAAACTTGTGAATTCAGTGGGAATTTTCCTGCAACAAACCTATCAGAAATCTGGCAAGGTCCAGTGCACGCAGACTGCTGATGGCCTCTACTTCACTAGAACCGCCTCAACAGGCCCAAAGGTCACTGCATGCACAGAATCCAAAACGCTGAAGGAACCAAGGCTCCCAGCATGACAGTGACTCTGACATTAACCACTCGCCTTTCTTCCTACTGTCCTCTTCATCGGCTTCCACATCTTTGTCCTCAGCTGGTTCTGGCTCCACTTCTTTTGTTTCTGAGGGCTGGGTTTCTTCTGTCTGGGCATCCCCTTCCTCATCTAACATAAAGGGCTTCTTCTTCTTCTTTTTCTTCTTGCTCATAGTAGGATCAAAAATCATCTATTTAAAAGACAGTAAAAATGAAAAAGAGACTAAATGATTGTTTTTAATAATCCTCACATTCCAAGTATGCTTTATCCTCAAGGCATACTCTTTTTTTTTTTTTTTAGTATATGTGCTGCCGAAGCGAGCACAAGGCATACTCAAGAGTATTTGATGCGTTAAAACACCAAAAAGAATTTTACAAAAATAAAAAATAAATTGTCCACCCAACTTCCTTATATTACTAAACATGGGGTGAGGTGGGGGGAGTGTTGGAACACATGCCTGAACCTTTCAGTGTGTAAGATACAAAACAGAATCACTTTTAGTTTCATAAGCAAATTTGGGCATTCTGAACGAATAATGGAATTCAGGAAAGTACAGAACCGCAGCAATAATCTATGTTACAACTCTCACTTTTTGAATGACAAATGCCAAAGCAGGTTATGAACATTTTATTCAAGTTTGGTAAAACCAAGGTTGCCACGCCAGGAGATTTGTTACCTGATCTGATTTTTTTAAAAAATTTTATTCCGAAGTTCAGGCAAATCTTAAACCTTAAGGAAATCCTTTCATGCAGTAAATCTCAGATTAGGAGAAACTTCTACAGAAACTTTTACTGTTATTTGATTATGGAATGTGAAACATTCTCGGGTTATTTTATCTAATTCTCCATGACAGAATGAGAAAAAAATAATTTCCATTAGTAATAATCGCACCTTGGATAAACCTCACTGACTATGATATTGCCACTGCGTGAAGCTGAGAAAAAATAATTTCTAATTGCAGACTGTTTTGCAATGACCACATGAGAAAAAAAAAATTTACCAGGCACGCACTTAATAGAGCAGAAAAGGTCTTTTTTTTTTTTGAGACAGGGTCTCACTATGTAGCCCAGACTGGCTGGAACTTGCAGCCACCCTCCTGCCTCAGCGCCCCACTCTGAGTGCTAGGATTACAGACAGAAAGAGTAAGGTCTTTAAGTCAAACAGAATTGGATTCGGATACCAAACATTTTATTGCTGAGCTCCTTAACAATCTCTGCCCACATTTTACCAGACTCTGCTGTGAGCTGTGTAGTACTTAGAAGGACAGGTCTGAGCTGGGCGTGGTGGCACACACCTGTAATCCCAGGACTCTAGCACTCAGGAGGATAAGGCAGGAGGACTGTTGTAAATTTGAGGCCAACCTGAACTATACAGCAAGACCCCATCTCAAAAAACCAAAAAAGAGGGGCTGGGGATTTAGCTCAGTGGTTAGAGTGCTTGCCTGGCAAGCACAAAACCATGAGTTCAGTCCCCAGCACCAAAAAAAAGAGAAAGAAAAAAACAAAAAAGGCAGGTCTGGAGCCCCTGGCTCATACTTGTATCATCCTATGCCCCATCTGTAAACTAGAGATTACTAAAACTAAACCTGACAAGGTTTAAAGGAAGGATAAAATGAGTACATAAATATAAAACCCCTGCAATTATAATTTATATAAATATTTATAGTTCATAAAGCATGGTATCTGATTCCTGTATCATTAAACTCTCAAAAAAAATTTCAAAATTCTTTATAATGTCCCAAGTACATTAAGGAAACTAAACTAGACTGAAAAAAAGGTAATTATTATCCTCACCCAGGAGAGAAGTATCTGCATGACATTCTAGAAATTCTTACATTAGCCTCAAGTTATTCTCACCTACCTTAATATCCAGTTGTGTAAATGAATACTTCTGAAATGCAGTCAGTCTGAAGAACATTAAGTGGGAAACAAAGAAGCATCCCTTCCATAGACGATCCAGGAGGAAGGAGGACCCCTCACACAGACTGCTGACCTACTACCTAACCTCCGTCACCCTAAACCCAACCTGTTACAGGGAGGTAGCTACAGTTCATCCTCATGCCTGAAAGAGAAGGACTTGGCAACAGGACAGCATTCCACGCACTTTAAATTTGGTTCTGGCAGGGCTTACCATACATTTACTGCATTTTTTTCAAACATCAGGTTCCCTGTAATATTAACTGCCTTTTAACTACTATTATTCAGCTAGACAGACCAAAGGGTGGGATCCTGAAACCATCAGAGAATAGCCTCACAGTTGGCTTCTTACTCCTGAAAAACATTCTTAGATAGATCTACAGGTAAAATTATTTACTTATTTTTGGGTTTTTTTGTTTTTGTGTTTGTATTTGAGATGGTCTCACTACATAGTTCAGGCTGGTCTCAAACTTGCAGCAATCCTCCTGCCTCAGCTTCCCAAGTGCTGAGGTTGCCACAACCTTGCAAAGTAGTTCACAAATATGAAACCAAGGATTCCAAACCAGATCCCAGAATGGAACTCCTCAAAGCAAAAGGCCATGTCATCAGTCTCAACTAAAATGACTTTTTAAGACTTTCATTTCTGACACTCAAGTTATTAAATGACTACATCCCAAATGTTTTGTTTATGAGAGTAGTTTGGATTTGATGAGCAAATAGTTGCTGATGATGCACCTATGGAAAATTACAGAACTACCTGAGCTTTTTTTTTTTTAAATCTACAATAAAACCCATAAAGTTTCCATTTTTGACTTCTTACATTGGATTGGAGAAGGCAAAGAAAAGGGATACCTGCTAAAATTACCCTGTTAAAAGCCTGAAGTGCTTCATCAAATTGCCTCCTTCCATCTATCATACCTCACCCAGGAGGCCACATTATAGGGCCCAGAAAGAAGGGATTGATCTAAAGTTCTTTTCAGTGATGTAATGCTAGGAGCATTTTCATCTTTGGGTGATAGGGTTCCAGAAAAATCTTTTGTGTCTTGTAAACTTCAAACATACATTCTACTTTACTTAAAAAGTTTCTTTTTTCCTTTTAGGCTAAAACTTCTTTTGCAAAAACACCTTATACTCTGTGAAAACCAATGTTCTGACATCTTGTAAGTGGGACCTAGTAGTAAGCAAATCTTAGATATTGCCAGTGCTTTAAAAAAGAAATTTAAAAAGTCTAAAAATTTCTGAATGCCTGAAGACTGGGGGACTTATTTTTCCTTACCAAGTAGCACTCACATTTCTAAGACACTGTTCTTTAAACATTATAGTTCTGGGGCTGGGGATTTAGCTCAGCGGTTAGAGTGCTTGCCTAGCAAGTGCAAGGCCCTGAGTTCGATCCCCGGCACCAAAAAAAAAAAAAAAAAAAAAAAAAAAAAAATTATAGTTCCACTGGGTTAAAAAAAAGGGTCATGGGGGCTGGGGATTTAGCTCAGTGATTAGAGTGCTTGCCTTGTAAGCACAAGGGCCTGAGTTCGATCCCCGGCACCACCAAAAAAAAAAAAAAAAAAAAAAAGGGTCATGTTCTGCTGAGTGTCTGGGTTAACTGCCAAGTTGAAAAAGACGCGTGGGCTGATGGTATAGCTTAGTGCACAGTTACTTTATGTCTTTTATATGTCAGTAAGCCATTTAAAGAAAAAAGACATATGAAGAAAAAAAAAAACTACTTTTTTAATAGTAAGCTCTTTAAACCTCTATCCTGGCTACTAGTCAGAATAATTCCCACTTCAGGAAGTCCCTAGAATTTTATAGTACAGAATTTTATAGACTTTCCAAGTACAGGTTTTCATTTGGTCCTTTTAAGTCTGCAAAGTAGCTGGAAATTAAGGGATTTACTTAAGAGTACTTATCTAGTCAACAGTACTACATGAGAACCTACGCCCCAAGCTTCAGACCTCCCTCGTAACTTCCACCTGACAGTTACGCCAAAGGCCAGGGTCCTTGGCCCACTAACTTGCTGCATGACTTCAGTTAAGTTAACCTCCCTGGGTTCTACTTTCCTACCTATAAAACGAAGTTGTACTGGTAGATCTACTCAGTGCTAAACTACAAAATACTGCCTTCCAAAGTTCACTGCTGGAATGCTGGTTCTTTTATGTCTTCTTGACAAAATCCTTTTCATCTGTGTACAGTATTCGTATCCCACTTCTTTCAAAACCTGATCCCATTATTAAAAATGATCCCTCCAGCCCCCACCCGTCACTACTGATGGCCTTATTTCAACTGCCTGTGGCAACTAGACAGTTTCTACCTTGCATTAAAGTGGTCTCTTACCTCCCTTTTACACTGTGAGCATATTACCACAGAAACCATATAAAGAATGATATCCCACAATCTTGCAATAAGTAAGTACTGTTCTGTATTTTATAAGTAACAAAAAGTTTGGGAAATGAGTAGAAATAAAACATGTGTGAAACACTGCCTCTCATAACTTTTGTAATAAAGAAACCTAGAGCAATATCTACTATGACTTCCAGGCAAGAACCATCTACATCCTTCAGACCCATTTTCTCTAAGCTAACCTGAGAACCTCCTACTCACCTAGATGGAGGCAATATTGAATAGACCTGGAATTCTACTGGCTCAGTCACTTAGAATTTGATCGTGGCCATTACAAAAGTGTAAGCCTCAGTTGCTCATCTTAAAAATGGGCTTAACAGGGTTATCTATCTTAACAAGGTTGTTGTGAAAAACCAAATGAGAGATTAAGAATCCTCTCCAGAATAATTTCCAAAATTCCTTAACTCAAGTCTTCACAGTCCTCTATGAACTATCCAAAAAATACTTCTCAAATCTTCACTCTTTAACTGGAGCCAAAATGGAAATACTCACTTTCTGTGAGCACACTTACTGTACTTGCTTTTCCCGACCATTCCTTGCCCCGCAAATCAAATCTTCCCACTGCTTGAGAAAATTCTAAGCATCGTTCCGGGTCTAAATGAAAAGCCAACTCTCTTAAAGCATCGAACTCTTCCTCCTCTCCAGGGCCCTACAGACCAAGTGAATTATAAATTTTTCATAAACTGTATTTTGGAGGATTATAGGATGAACTCTATCTCCAATGAACATCTACTAAGAGCAATTAACGTCAATTTCACTTTTAGTCCTTCGACTTTACAGGAAGAAGGAGAAGTGGGAGCTGGGGAGAGGAGTAAGTATTCGAGGAAATTTGCTAACACCCCAGAGCGATGATAGGAAGACTGTCAGCTCGGCAGCCGGGACTTCCCACTCACGTCGCTGTGAGCTCTGTTAATGGAAGCCCGAGGACTCCGGCCCGAAACTTTCCGGAAAGGCTGGTTACTTTTTGAGGCTGAAGGATCTTTTCCTTTGGTCTAAACTCCCTCTCCCCCTTGTCTTAAAATAACAATAATAATAACAAAAATGCTCAAGAGGAGAACAAGGCTGGAATACCTGCCCGGAAAACCCAGCCTACAAAAGTTTTTAAGCAGGACGGTCGCCGGAGCCGGAGGCGGCTCCTCGAGGCACCCTCGGCGCCTACCGAGGCGAGTCGCGGCAGCAGGATCCACCGCAAAGGAACGCAGGGTCGCCAACCCGTCTTGTTCAGTGGAGGCAGTCCCTGGGGATCAAGCCCCTTGAGGGTGGGCGACTCAACGTGGGCTCTCTGTTCCCGAAACCGGAAGAAGCCAGCCTCAGCGCCGACGCCGTGAGGAGAACCGGGTGCGGCCAGACCTGCGGATCCGGAGTCCTTGCCGGCTCCACGGCTCCGGGATGCCTAGGCCCTGTTGCCCCACATGGCGGCGTCTGGCCGCTAGGCCGCAGGCCCAGTTTCCCACACGGGGGTGGGTTCGGCTTCCTGCCTCGGCCCTTAGCTCCGGCCCCAAGCCTTGGCCCTCACCTCGTCCCCGGACATGGCTGCAGCTCGAGTGGGCTCGGCACGGGTGGGAAGTGAGAGGGGTCCGCTCCAGGCCCGGACGTCAGCGCGGTTCCTGCTGATACCCCTAGGAGCACCGCACTAGGCTCTTGCATCAGCGAAAGGGGACGACACCCCGCCCTCCTCTCAAATGTTGGAAGTGCGCCTGCGTAAAGTCAGCCGAGGCGCAGGCGCGCGGAAGAGCCAAACTTGCGCGCTTCGAGTGGCGCGAGTTACCAAGCGATGCCGCGGCACCAGGCATGATGGGACTTGTAGTTCGCCTGGAAGAGGCGGGCGCCTGCGCGGCAGCCGTCCAGAAGTCCGTCGACGCGCGATGTAGGAGCCACCTTCTGCCGCGAGGTTCAGCTTTTTTTTTTTTTTCCTGTCTTACCATTGCCTTGAGGCCGTTGTGAGATTCTCTGTTGATTGTGAGGCGCTATTCTGGGTTGTTGGTAGAATGAATTTGAAATTTGAAGCTGTTGCCCCCCTGGGTTAGGGGTAGTGGGTAAAACCTTAACGCGGACCCGTGGGGAGGGTCTCCCACATGCTCCCTGGGGTGTTGGATTTGAGGATAAATAGGAACTGAGGAAATGCACCTCACTAAAGGGATTTTACTTCGTTAGAAATTTAATGAGTTGACCTACTTGGAAGGTCGGAAACAAAAAAGGCTTCTCCCGGTCTCTTCAGGGAGAGACTGAGGAAAGAAGGTGTCACCTGAGGAGAAACTGCCTGGCAAGAAACTCAGCATAGTGGCGCACGCTTGTAATTCCAGCTGTTTGAGAGGTTGAGGCAGGAGGGTTCGAGCCCAACCTGTGTAGTTTAGGGAGACCTTGTCCCCAAAAGGCTGGGAGTATATATGGGTGAAGGGAGAAAGAAGGAGAGACCTCAAAATACAGTCATGCCTCACTTAATTACAGGGATATATTAAGTATGATGAGACAGTTTCTTGTTGAACGCCATATCATACAAACTAAGACAGCTCCAAGGTCATCTAGACAATATAATATGGGACCACCATCGTCCCAGTCCATCACTGACAGAAACTTCTACATGTCACATGACTGTGCTTGTTTATGAAGTCTCCTTGACCACTCTGGATGCATCGTGGAATTTCACTTTAGGGTTTAATAGCTACCATTTAAAGACTTCTCATTATTACCAGTGACCTTCAAAGATAACCAAGAATACACCTGTTAGCTACAGTAGGCATGGTGGTGCAGGCCTGTAATCCTAGCTCTCTGGGAGGCTGAGGCAGGAGAATTGAAAATTCGAACCCAGCCTGGAAAATTTAGCGAATTAGTGAGGTCCAGTCTCAAAAATAAAAAGGAGCCGGACATTCTTGTAATCCCAGCACTAGGGAGGCTGAGACAGGAGGATCACTGCGAGTTGGAGGCCAGCCTAAGGTACATAGTGAGTTCAAGGCCAGCCTGAACTGCATAGCAAGACCCTATAGTTTTGTGTGTTTTTTTTTTAAATGCTGGGGCTCGAACCCCAAAACCTTCACACTGAACTACATCCCCAGCCCTTTTTTATTTTTTATTTTGAGATAGGGCCTGGGTAAGTTATTAAATTGCCCAAACTGGGTTCAAACTTTTGATCGTCCTGCCTCAGCCTTCCAGAGTGCTGGGGTTACAGTTGTGTGCCACCATACCTGGCCTACAGCTTCAACTGGTGAAAAAGAAGTAGTCCCTCATAGTAGACAAGATAGAGGGATGTTTAGTCATTTGTTTGTGTTTGGGACAATGTTCTTTTTCGTTTTGCAGAGTGGTTTCTTTTTGTTTTGATCCATTGTGGTCACACAATGGTCTGTCTGTTGGTGTTCTGTGAAGTTTAGTTCAGCTGGTCACCGTATCCTGGGTGATAATGTCAGCCTAGCTATCAGTGATTGCTTTTCTCCTCATTGTGCTCCACATTACTTAATAAATGTTTTCTGTTTCTGACCTCAAAAGAACTGTATGAGATAATCCACAAGTACTTAGTACTCCCTATGAGGTACCACTTCCTAATTTAAGCATTGCAGGTCTTTGCTCTAAGGAGCCTGTAGTTTACTGAGATGGATACTTTATTAGTCCCTTTTTCCAGATGAGGAAACTGCTGGAAATCCAAGACCAGACAATCTGATGCTGATGGCTACCCCTTTATTTGTTGCCTCCAAATCTCAGTCATCTTCAGCTACTGATATCTGTGCAATAACAAGGTTTCTCAACAGCAGCAATATTGACATTTTGGGCCAGACAATTTTGTGTTGTGGAGTGAAGTTCTATGCATTATAAGAGATTCAGCAGCATCCCTAGCCTCTAGTCATAGATGACAGTAGCACTCACTCCCTTGTTGTGACAACCAAAAATGTCTCCTGACATTGCTAAATGTCCCCTGAGGGAACAGAATCACCCCACGTTGAGAACCACTAATATATCCCATTTATCTTTTCCTGGGTCTTTGAGATGTGACAAACATTTGGGACATAACAGTCCCCAGATCACTTGAAGAAGGGGAGACCTTGAAGAAGAGAGAAGAAAGGTGTAGACCAAGTTTTTTTTTTTTTTTTTTTTGGTGCCGGGAATTGAACTCAGGGCCTTGTGATTGCTAGGCAAGCACTCTAACCACTGAGCTAAATCCCCAGCCCTAGAGCAAGTTTTTGAAAAGCATATTCAACTAGGAAAATGAAGATTGAGAGAAAGGGAAAACAAAGTGGGAAAAAATACAGGGAAAGAAGAGTGATAGAGATGGAAAAAGGAACTCTTAGTAAATCATCCTTACTTTAGTTAGTTCACACTATCAAAGTTAGTTCGTACTGACTAAAACACTAAGGAAATCTTGATGCCTTACTATACTTCTTCTTCCTATTTGCGGAATACTGGTATGCTTGGCAAGTTGTCTTGGTCACTTGTAAAATTTTTTTTTCTTTACAGGATGGTACCAAATGTAACCTCCATGAATTGGCTATTTGAAAGAAGTCATCCTGCAGAAATTTCACACTTCTTCCAAGGTAATTCATAGTTTGTTTTCCAGGAAGAGCCAGGGTTGCTTTTTGAAATGGCCAAATTCACAAAGCAATGATAGCAAAACTTCTCTATATATATTTTTCAAAAGATAGATCTTACTTAGCATCAATACAGATAATCACTTGTATTTTCATAACTCCTCTCATCTAGGACTCTCTGCAGAGCATATAAAATACAAAACATTAATTTTCTTCTCATACCTGTAAAGAAAATCACTGTGCTTTTCCTGTTTTATAGATACAGAAGCCAAATTATGGAGTCCACGAAAAGTAGTGAGAAATCTGGAAACAGACTACTGGAATCTTTTCTCTAGATTGTTCTTTTTGCTTAGCACCACATCAGATCTTCAGTAAGGTAATGATGATAATCCTTCAGTTGTATACAAAATTATATTTTTGTTGGCTTTAAAACATTCCATAGCCAGCCAGGTGTGGTAGTTGAATGCCTGTAATCCTAGCACTCAGGAGGCTGAGGCAGGAAGATCACTGTGAGTTTGAGGCCTGACTACATAATGAGTTTGAGGCCAGCCTGAACTAAATGGTGAGACCCTTTCTCAATAAACCAACCAAACAAACAAATTCCATAGCCTCTTCACTTGATCTATAAGACAGGCCTATAGACATTGTGACTTAAAGTCAAGTAGTAACAGTACTTGAACTAGAACCCAGTGATTCTCATGATTCTCCATCTACTACTCTTTATATTTTATAAACAAGGTCACACATCTTCATGATAATGTTTAATTTGCAGAAAACATAAAGTAGAGATTCTAATCCACGTAGAACTCCAGACTTATTCAACCCTACAAGTACTTCATTTCATGAAGTCTTTGGAGTTAACTCTGGTAAGGAAAGGAGGAAAGCCACTAAGATATTAATAAAAAGCATCTAGCAACTCAAATTACATTTATCTTTGGGTTGATGTACTAGACAAAAGGTATAGTGAGGCTGCCCTCAAGTCTTGCATAGGGTTGTCCTTTGAGACATAAACTGGAGGAATGAATTCTTAATTACTAAATTTAGTCATATATATATCTTTAAATGAGTCAGTGACGAGATTTAGCAACCACAAATTCTAAGCAAGTTGACCTTGATACCTCTTTCTTTTAAGTTTTAAAATTTTTTTTATTTTAATGGTACATTTTACATGTACACAGTGATAACATTCATCATAGGGGATTTGTACCTGTCCATAATATATCTTGTTGCTTCTTTTTTCCCATTCCCTTCCCCTCCCTTTACCCCCTCCTCCATCCTTATTTACAAAAGCTGTTTCCATTTTTTCCTTCTATTTCTTATTTCTCTTGTCCCTGTGTTCCTTTGATATCTCTGATAGCACCATTATTTCAGTGATTCCCAGATAACTATTTCTAATCCAAACCTGTCCTCTGAGTTCTAGCTTCACATATCCAAATGCCTACTTCTCTCATTTGCTTGTCTTAGCGAGATTTCAAAGTTACTGTGTCTAAAATGAAACTCTTGATATTTCCCACAGTAAGTCTTATTTCAGTTAAGGTTACTGCTCTCTACCCAGTTGCTTACATCAGAAACCGAGGCGTTAACCCTCACTTCCTTCCTTTCCCTTACCTTCATCCAATTCATTATCAAGTATTAATACATTTTAAATATGAGCTACTTCTATCTTCACAACCACTTCCCTAGCTGAGATAACTGTCATCTCATCTCTTGGGTACTACAACATTTTTCTTTTGTCCTTTCACAGTACTTAACACAATTTAATTATTGATCTGTTGTTTACTAGTAATTTTCTTGATTTCAACCTTACCACTAGGATATATGTAAATTCCTTGAGGATAGGTATGAAAATCTGTCTTGTTCACTCAGATATTCCCAGCACCAACTGGAGTATGTGGCCCACATAGGCCCTTAATAAATATTTGTTGAATTAGTAGATGAAAATATTATAGTCCAAAACTATAACATAATTGCTTATATGAAATTGGGGCCTTTATTTAATCATGCATAGTAAAAATGGTGGAAGCTAATGTAGTCAAAACCAATTGTATTACAATGTGTCTGAAAGTGTGTGTTGGAATTGAAATGGTACGACTTGAAACCTAGAAAAGGAGGGATTAGCCAGGATTTGGCCATATTTTTCCATTCAGCAATTTTCAAAATACCAAAATCACGAATCCCAAGAACACTGTGAAGGTAGTCATTAGAGAGGCATGCTCAGAGTGTATAGATTATTTTTTAGGCTTTACCTGTTGCCTGACTGAAATAGACAGTATCACCCACCTTTCCTTTTTTTTTTATCATTCACCAGACAATATTTGATTACCCATTTACACTCCCTGGCAGCTTTACACTGGGAAGGAAATGCTTTAGACAACAAGCACAAATATTTTAGTCATTGGGAAAATACATTTCACATGACAGTGTAACTCTATGAAGACAAAAAATTGTTAATCAGTTGTATCTCTAGCTCCTTTAGATATTTCGTGAATGTGTATTAGTAGATTAGAATTATACTTTATACCACAACATCTTATGAATTTTGTTACTGTGAGTCAGTCTTTGTAAGTATCTGTTTCATGACAGATGCATTAAAAAATCAGATATCTGATTTTGAAGGCCAAATTTGAGACCCTAAACTTTTATATTCCACCAGAAGTTCTTTGAGATTACTTGATTAGCTAGCTGACCTCCTCTGACATTTTCCTGATTCTCTGAAACCCCAGTTCATCTTCCATTTAATCCATGGGGTTTCCTAAAAACAAAAATCTGATTAGGCTGCTACCCTGCCTAAAAATCAGTTACCTTACTGTTACCTTAAGATTAATAGTAGCTATCCGCAATGTTTCTCTAAAGTCTCCTTTACCAGTTTACTGCCTGCCCTTGTCCTTCCCCGTTGTGTATGCTAAGTTCCAGCCACCCTGAATCACTTAACATTTCATGAAAGTGCCGTGCCCTTTAAGTTTTTTCATGCTGTTCTCCTGAGTGGCATGTCCTTCCCTGCTTTTTCCACCTTATAAACTTCTATCATCTTTTAAGATCCAGCTAGATGTTATTTTTTTTTTAAGAAGCCTTTGATTTCTTAGGAGGGAAAAAGCTGTTCTTTTCTCTCTACTTGTTTTCTAATACTCTATCACAGTTCATATAATATAGTGTAGCTATCTTTGAGATCCTGGAAGACAGAATATGTATTTTATTTATCTTTCTTTGCTTCCCCAGTCCCTAAGCACTTGTTTGTGAAGGCTGATACCCATATGAGGTGATAGATGTGAGTGCTAATAACTAACTCGCCAACAGTCTTAGCTTCTTGAACATAGCCCCCTTCCCGGGGTGGGGGGGGTGTCAGAAACTTCCCAGCTGTATCCTGTTTGAAATAATTGAGTGTGAACACAGTCAGTGAAAAAATGTGTTTTACATACCCCCTTTGTGATTCACTATAAAAGAAGGTGATAACATTCTTGACAGATCAGCAGGCCCTCAAAGAAATGATTCAGTGTACCTTGAACACACTCAGCACCTTGGATTGTCACTATTCATTGCCAATTTTTATCCCTTGCTGTTGAAAGAGCTTATAACCTCAATATCCCACACAGTGTCTAGTACTTGTTAGGAGCTCAGTAAATGTTGAAAGAATGCTTGAATTAATAAGTAAAATAAAAGCCAAACTTCCCTTTTTCTCCTTTTGGATGATTTAAATTCTCTCACTTAAGATATTTTTAGGTGCCAGTTTCTCTTTATAGCGTTTTCTGATCAGCCTAGTCTACTACATATAAATTTACCCTTCCTTTGTAATCTTGTAATACCTATCATTATTATTGGATAAGCATTTAGACTGCTATTTTGCATTATCATTTTCAAATGTATTTGTTCTTTCTTTCCAGATAGATTATAAATTCTTGAGAATGGAGAACATGTGTTTAAACTGTACTTCCTACAGTGTCTTAAATCTAATAGGATCTTAATACTGTACACTGTTGATGTTACTTACCCAAGGTTATTTAGTATCTAGGCCAGTGATGGCATACCTTTTAGAGCTTTCAGTGATAACAGCCTGCTGCAGCATGTGTGCCATAGGTGCCCCACCACTGATCTAGGCATTTCAACCTAAGACAACCACAATGAGATACTGCCTTACACTCATTAGAATGGCTACTATAAAAATGAAAACAAAAAACAGAAGACCTAAATACTAAAAAATGAGAAGTCTTAGCAAAGATGTGGAAAAATCAGTACATTTTTGCCTTGTTGATAGGAATATAAGATGGTATAGCAACTGTGGGAAACTGTATGGCAGCTCCTTCAAAATGTTTAAATAGAAATACTGCTCGATCCCTCAATCCTATTTTGGGATATGTATTCAAAATAATTGAAAGAGGGTCTTAAAGAGATACTTGTACACCCAAGTTCATAGCAACATTGTTCCCAACAGCCAAGAGGTGTCTGTTCTTCATCAGATAGAAGAATAGCAAAATGTTGTGTATTTATATAATGGAATATCATTCAGCCTTAAAAAGGAAGGAAACTGTGACATATGCTATAACATATATAAACCTTGAGAACATTATGCTGAGTGAAATAAGCCAGGCCCCAAGAGACGAATACTGTATTATCCCATTTATATGAGGTACTTAGAGTAGTTAAATTCATAGGAACAGGAAGTAGAGTGGTGGTTGCCAGGGGTTGGTGGGGGTAAGGAAGGAACATTGTTGTTTGATGGACATAGAATTTCAGTTTTTCAAGACGAAAAGAGTTCTGGAAATTTGTTGCACAACAATGTCAATGTACTTAACTGTACACTTAAAGTTGGTTATGATGATATGGTATCTGTATATTGCCACAGTTTTTTTTAAAAAGCCACTGAATGGGATGTCAGAAGACTAAGGTTAGAGTTATTGGTTGCTCCCTGATGACTGATGCATGTTAAGTAAGTTGCTTCTTTACTCAGTGCTCCTGTTCCTTCATCTGTAACCAGGATAATAACTGGCTCTGGGTTTGTATGAGGATCAATAAAAACAAAACAAACAAACAAACAAAAAGAACAACTCTTAAGAGAATCTTTTGATTAGTGGTTTTTCCAGTGTCCCGGGTATTTATTACAAGTTTCGCGTCTTACAACAGGAATGTTCCTGAAGATGCCTCAACAATAGCCTGTTACCACTTCAAAGGATTTGTATGCTGAACCCTTTCAATTTGGGATGTTCAACTTATAATTTGATTCCAGGAAAACAGCAAATAAACAGCCTTTGTGAGGACTATGAATGACCTAAAATGCTAATTATCAATGTGGTTTAGCATTAAGTGAGGAAATACAAGCTCTGGAATTTTCATGTTACTATGAGAAAGCCAGTCTGAAATTAGGGGAGTTAAAAGGAAGAATTAACATCTGTTGAGTATCAAAAAGTGTTAGGCCCTATAGTAGATATGTTACATGTGCTGTCTCATTTAATACTCAAAACAAGCTGAGTGTGGTAGCGTATTCCTGTAATCCCAGCACTTGGGAGGCTGAGGCAGGAGGATCATCATGAGTTCAAAGCAGCTTGGACTACATAGTGAGTTCAAGGCCAGCCTGAACTGTGTAGCAAGACCTGTCTAAAAAAACAAAACAAAACAAAAAAAGTCAAAATAATCTTGTCAGGTTAACAATATTATAATCATTTTATTTGGGGGGAAAATAAAACTCTGAGAAGTCACTGATCCAAGATCACACAGTGAATGATAGAGATGAAAGAGATGGAATTAAAATCTAAATGTTTTTTCTACCACGTTGTGTTTCCTCTCAGAATGTGTTTGACTATACTTACTGGTTATAGAGTTCAATGATTAATGTATTTGATGTATATTTGTACATTTATATCAATTATCTTACTTGGTTGCAAGTAAAATAAACTACATAGAGGTGATTATTACCATTATATAGATAAAGAAACAGGTGATCAAAAAAGTTGACTTACCTAACATTAAGCGACTAGTAAGTAATTATAGAACTTGGACACAGTACTGCAATTTTCAGACTCTTGCTTTTTTCCATTCAGCCTCACAGAGCAGAATTTCATCTCTGCATTTTCTGGTTCTGGGTTTTGTTTTTTTAATACAGGAGCAAAGAGTAAGCATCTTGACAGTCTTGGATTCAGGCTGTGCATGAACAGATTAAACACATACATTTATCCCTCTTTGCACCTCCAGCTCACTAAAGTGATAGTGCGTTAATACATCTAAAGTACCAGCCTACAAGGATAAGGAGACTAAGACAGAAGACTGCCTGGTGTGTGTGGTCCAGATAGAGGAAGTATGGCTTGGGATTGGTTAGGTTACATACCAAAAGCTTTCTCCCTGCATCTTTACTAGCTCTGTCAAGCTAGTAAAGAAGAATAGTTTCTCCTTAGAAAAGATTTTTTCCCCGCTTTTACATTTTTATTATAATATATTTTTATATTTTTTTACTTTATTTTATTTTAATGGTACATTTTAAACATACATAGTGATAACATTCATCATAGGGGATTTGTACCTGTACATGGTATACCTTGTTGCTTCTTTTTTTCCCATTCTCAGAAAAGATTTTTAAGATGTTAAAACATCATAAAGAAAATTAAACATGCCACATTTTCATCAGTCCCTACACATATGTCGAAATACATTGTTTCATTTGATTTGTTCTTTCTGTCACTGAAGGAGTATGTACCAGAAGTAACCAATGGGACAGGTGTAGATATGAAATTCATCCATTCCTTTTTTTTTTTTTTCTGGTATGTACGTGTAGTTCTACTGGGGATTGAACCCAGGATCTTCACATTGAGCTCTATCCTGGGCTCTTTTATTTTATTTTAATTTTATTTTATTGAGATAAAGTCTCACTAAATCCTTGAGTTGCCCAGGCTGTGCTTGAACTTGAGATCCTCCTGCCTCACCCTCCCAGAGTCCTGATACTATAGATGAGCAGCACCACACTCAGCCCATTCCTGTTTTAATGGACATGTAGGTTGTTTGTGGACTTACTATTTCATTGAGATAAAGAAGTAGAATTGATGGGTCAAAATACGTAACATTTAAGATTTGTTAAGTTATTGCCACACTGCCTTCCATAAAAGTTGAAGCAGCTTATATTACCACTAACATTTGACTTGGTTTATATTCTCACCTATAGTGCACGCAACTGTTTCCTTGTAGTTTCACCATTGCTGAGTATCTCATAATTGCTTTCATTGAAATTTCTTTCCTTTTTTTTTTTTTTTTTGTTTTGGGTGCTGAGGATCGAACTCAGGGCCTTGTGCTTTCTAGGCAAGCACTCTAACCACTGAGCTAAATCCCCAGCCCTGAAATTTCTTTATCAGTGAGGTTGACAATTTTTTTTTCCCCAAAACTGGTATTGAACCTAGAGCCTTAGCACTGAGCCTACATTGCCAGCACTCCCAGCCCTATTTTTGAGACAGTTTTACTAAGTCACTACATTGCCCAAGTTGCCCCGCAGAGAGCTGAGATTACAGGTATGCAGCAGCGCCGCACCTGGCTGAACATTTCCTTTTTTACAATATTGCCGGTGAGTTGTATTTCTTCTGTATATGTCCTTTGCCCAGGTTTCGTGTTTAAGGTTTCAGTTGATTTGGGAAACACCTTATATTTCATTGATTAATCTTTTACCTGTCATAAATGTTGCATGTATTTTCCCAATTTTTTGTATTTCAGTGCTAGTTAAAATGTTTTTCCACATCAATTTTTTTCTTTCCTACATTTACAGCCTTTGTATGAGTGGTCAGGTTTAATATAGGGTTAGATAGTGTGACCATTTTCTTGTATTCCTTCCCTTTACTACACCCTTTGTTCAGATTATAATGGACTCCACCTACTTCACAATGCCATCTATTTCTGTTAACCATTTCTTGTCATTTTACTGTTGAGTCCATTTTCTTTTGTCATAAAATAAGAGTCATAAATTTGATAGTTCCTTGAGTGAAGTTTTACAAGTGGCAAATGTGTTCATTTTGTTTAAAATGTCTACTTTGCTGTTACTTTTGTATCATAATTTAACTGAGCATAGATTTCGAAGTTGAAAGTAATTTTTTCTTTCCTTCGAAGATGTTATTCCACTGTTAGTTACTCTTTGAGAAGAAGTCAGCTTTAGTGTAAATACCATATCATTCTGTTGTAGATAAGCTTTCTTTCTTGCTCGTTGCTTTTTTTTTTTTTTTTGGACTGGAGATTGAACCCCAAACCTTTGCTGCACTAAGTTACGCCCCCAGCTATTTTTAAATTTTGTGACAGAGCCTCCCAAAGTTTCTAAGTTGCCCAGGCTGGGATTGAACTTATGATCCTCCTGCTTCAGCCTCCCAGACTATTGATCTCTGGTTGCTTTAATTATAAAGTGTATACCTCAGTAGTTTTTAGTATATTCCCTCTGCTGTGCTACCATCTCTGGTTGTTTTTTGTTAGTTTGTTTTTAATGGTTTTTATTATTGCATAAAACACAAATACAGCGAGATAATGTTTCATACACACACACACACCCCTGTATAGTTTAATGAATTATTATGAAATGAAGTTCTATTGAGCTAGGAATATAGCTCAATGGTAAAGTACTTGCATGTGGGAGGCCCTCACTTTGACCCCTAGCACTGTAAAAATAAAATGAACTCCTTTTTAGCCAATAACAAGGTAAGGAAAAAAATATTTTTTAGCTCCCCCACAAGGCTTCCTTATACTTTATCCCAATCAGAAGCATCTCCTTCCTCTCAAAAGTGGCTACCTTAGTGACTCCTTGCATTTCTTTGTAGTTTTATTACCCAGTTACATTATACAGTTTAATCTTGCCCATTTAAAAGCATTTACCATGTGTCTTTTTCTTTATTGTAGCTCTTAAATCTTTCTTTTCCTCAGAGTTTATCTGTTGAAGAAACTGGTCACTCAATTTGTACTGTTCCCACAGTTTGGACTCTACTGATTGAATATAGAAGTGCAGTTTAGCATTATTGCATGTCCTTTGTATTGCCTACAGATTAGCAAGTGGATGGCAGAAGCTTAATCAAATTTAAGTTTGATGTATTTGACAAGAATACACAATATACGTATTGTATAGTTGTTTGGTGGTCTGTGTGTGTGTGTGTGTGTGTGTGTGTGTGAGATGTGAGCAGCTATTGATGCTTGTTGCCTAGATTTGTTAATTCATTGGAGGTTACAAACTAGTGATTCCATTTCTTTTTTATTTATTTATGGAATATGTCCATAAAGAAATTATTCTCTCATTTATTTGTTCACCTAAAGGTAGAATTGTTAAATGGAAACTGAGTAAATTTTTGATTCTTTCCCTTTGCTAATTTTTAAGATAATTCTCTATAGTACTCTAAATGTGACCAACTAGGTTTTTTTTAAAAAAAAATTTTATGAGCTCAAGGATTTAAGCATATTTGATAGATTTTAATCCATTGTAATTATTATTTATATCAACACTCCAATTGTCCCATTTTTGTCCATTGAAAGCTTATCTAAGTAGCTTCCTGAGTACTTTTGACTTAATACGAAAGATTTGATTGCGTCCTTGCTAGGTGGTATGATAAAATGTTCCAGATTCATTTTGTACTTTTCCTGTCCCAGACCTACAATCAACTTATGGGCTGACTCACTTATTAAGGAGTTTTGTTGCAAATTCTGTCATTTTAAGTTACATTTTCTAATGCTTAAGAGATTATCTTTGGTATAGTTTTGTGTGAATTTTGTGTATTTCTGGTTGCAGCTGTGTCTCTCCAGAGAGGATTAGTGTTTGTTCTTATCAAATGCTTTCCCACAGGACCAATTTTTAAAAAACTTTATTTTAATGGTACATTTTAGGTGTACATAGTGATAACATTCATCATAGGGGATTTATACCTGTCCATGATATATCTTGCTGCTTCTTTTTTTCCATTCCCTTTCCCTCCCTTCACCTCCTCCTCCCTCCTTATTTACAAAAGCTGTTTCCATTTTTTCCTTCTACTCCTTATTTCTCTTGTCCCTCTGTTCCTTTCCCCCTCTCCCCCTTGTTCTCCTTCCCATTTGAACACTTTCTTCTCTTTCCCAATATAATACATTTTAGTCTTTATTTACACTTTCAGTTTCTCACATGAGAAACAATGTGGTATTTAAACATGTGTGTCCAATTTATTTTACTTAAGACTATGGTCTCAAGATGCATCCATTTACCTAAAAGTATCTCGAGCTTATTTTTCTTTATGGTAGAGTAGTACTCCATTATATTAAAAAACCACATTTTCTTTATCCATCCATCAGTTGATGGGCATTTGGGCTGTTTCCAGGATTTAGTATATGTGCTGCCGAAATCAGCACTATTTCCAGGATTTAGCTATTACAAACTGTGCTGCTATAAATGTGGGTGTGCATATATCACTGTGGTAGGACGCTTTTAATTCTTTTGGGAAGATACCAAGAAGGGGAATACCTGGGTCAAATGGAACCTCTAGCCCTAGTTCCCTGAGGAATCTCCACACTGATTTCCATAGTGGTTGCACCAGTCTGCACTCCCACCAACAATGGAGAAATGTTCCTTTTTCTCCACAGACCCACCAGCATTTGTTACTGGCTGATTTGTTGATAACAGTCATTCTTTCTGGAATGAGATGGAATCTCAGTGTTGTTTTAATTTGCATCTCTCAAATGACCAGTGATGTTGAACGTTTTTTCATATGTTTATTTGCTGTTTCTACTTCTTCATCTGAGAAGTGTCTGTTCATTTCAGCTGCTCACTTTTGGGTTGGGTCTTTAAATTTGGGGGGTCTGATTAGGACCAATTTTTTTACTTTAATGTTTTTTGCTTGAAGGTTCTAAAAATGTGGTTAGTGTAAATATGATCCTCAAACGCACCTGAGGGCAGGGTGATGGGTACAAATTCTTGAGAGAATCCTTTCTTTCATGTAAAAGAAGGCCAAAACAGATAAACATCCTTGTTTCTCTGTAGTGGAAAACTACAACTGTGGAAAAGTTCATTCTTTGACTGAAGGCCGTAGTTCTTCCTGGGCTTCTGACATGTAACTCCTTTGCTTTGTTTTCTGCCCCCGCATGACTGCCAAACACTGTGTCCTTCATTACTGCATAAACAGCATTTTCCATTTTCACATCCATCCAGTCTGTGTTTCTATGCCAGTTTTAGGTATTCCTGTATTTTTTTCATCCCTAGAGAGAAAAAAGACAGGCAAATATACTGGACTTCTACTTTCTTATGTACTCAGTATATATTTAAAATGAGTTTTATATTTTGATCAGTGATTTTAGGTGTAGCAGAAGGTTTCAGAAAAGCTACACTGACATAGTTTTGCAAACAAAAAGCCAAACACTTTTGTACCCATCAAACTATTCCTTTTCTCATCTCCTCACAGTCCCCTGGGAGCAAATGTGTAACAAAGACATGAGTGCCTCTGGAGTCAGTAGATTTATGTAGAGTCTGAAAAGCCAAAACAGTGTAACTTCCCTTATTAGGATTCTGGTTAGTCTTTGAGGATGTTCTTAACATTTGGTTTTGCTTAATTTTACCCATTTCCTTTTCTCAGAAATGGGTGCTATGGGGATTCTAATGGTTTCTTGAACATCAGATAGCTCTTAAAAGTTAAACTATGAAGGATTGAGTGTGAATGAAGCAAACAGGGATTAAATTTCCCTTGAAATACATATGGACTTAATAACTAGTAGGAAAGCTCTTCATAATTAGAAAAAGATGTTTTGGAATAATGTTAGAGATGCTTAAAAATGGCTAATGCTACTGGATTGTGCTGTTGTATATTATAAGTTTCTTCTAAAACTGCTGTCACAGCCAGAGAACAAATTGTCCCACCTAGACGTGGGAAAGTGGCACAGTTTCTGGCTCACAGCAAGAAATTAAGAGATGTTTGCTTAACGTCTGTTTTCCAAACATTTCAAACACTGTTAAGTTCAGTTTTATAGAAGGATATTCTTTCATATGTACTGTTAGGAGTTCACAGGTCTAGTAGAGTGGTCACTGTGCAAAGTAATAAAAGCAGTAAAATGTTCAGGGTCTGATGCAGAGAAAAGAAGGTTAGTACATTTTGCCTAAAGGAATCTAGAAAAACAGGACCGATGATGCTTGGGCTGAGTCCTCAGCCAAGAGCTGCTGGCCTGATGGACTATGAAGGTTAGAGGGGAGCAGCACATGTAAAGACACAGAGGCAGGAAGACAGCTTGGAACTTCTAGGGAATTGTAATTAATGTGGGATGCCACAGTGTTACTGTAGTGCCAAGTTCAAGGCTAGCCTAGTGAGTGAGTTCAAGGCCAACCTGAACTGCATAGTGAGATCCTGTCTTAAAAAAAGAAAAAGTTGGGCTGGGGATTTAGCTCAGTGATTAGAGTGCTTGCCTTGCAAGCACAAGGGCCTGAGTTCGATCCCTGACACCACCAAAAAAAAAAAAAAAAAAAGAAAAAGTTTATTGAGCTGATAGTATGCTCAGAGTGGAGAGGGCTCACACCAGAAAGGGATTGGCATGAGCCTTGAAGGTATGGGTGGCGATGTCTTTTATTTCTGCTCAGGACTCCAAGTCCCTTGCAGAGGGCTATCCTGGGCAAGTTTGATGGCTCATGCTGAGCTGTGTCCTTTGTGTTAACTGTGCATGTCCTTTCTCATAATTCATTCTAATTGTATCCATGAGCTGCAATCCATATGGATGAATAATGAGTTTCTCCTGACTGAGGTTATGTTTGGATACTTTGAGGGGTTTCTGCACCTGTACCCAAGTTGGGGATTTCCCCAAGAACCAATTTATGAGCTAATTCTTCAACTGTGGCTATGTTTGAGAAGCAGTCCCTGGGCTGGACCAGGATCCTTAAAGATTGATGGGGAGGTGTTCCTTAGCATGCGATCTGTAGGAAGGTATGACCTGGCCTGTTCTAACTACTATTCTAAAAGCACAGTAGAGAGAGACACACAGAGAGATAGGACTGTCTTAGTTACTCTTCTCATTGCTGAAACAAAATACCCGACACCCAAGTTAAAGGAAGAAAGGTTTATTTAGCTCGCAGTTTGTAAAGGTTTCAATCCATAGTTGGCTTGTTCCAAGGGTGCACGGCAGGCTGGCATCACAGAAGAGAAACTACTCACAGCAGGCAGAAGGCAGCAAGACAGGTGAGGGGGCCTTAGCAGCTTTTTTCTGCTTCTTTTATACTCTATCTAGGCCGCTGGGGATTAGGGTTGTGCCAAACCAATCAGTGGACTGATTTAGTAATCACACACCTTTAATCCCAGCATCACACACTTTAGATTCAACCACCCTTGAAAAAGCCCCACCTATGACCACATGAGGCTTTGGGGGAACATCTAGATACAAACTATAACAGCATCTCAGCACTCATTTTATATAGCTGTGTTATAAAATAACCTTTATTGAAGTGCAATTTACACAGAATAAAATGCACTTGGCCATGCTGTGGTGGCACATGCCTGGAATCCCAGCACTCTGGGAGGCTGAGACAGGAGGAGTGCAAGTTTGAGCCCAGCCTAGGGAATTTAGTGACTTTGCAAAACCCTGTTTTAAAATATAAAATAAAAAAGGGCTGGGGATATAGCTCCCCAACTCCCCAGCGTCTCAGTACAAAGACTCTGGGTTCAATCCTCAGCACCGCCCCAAAATAAATAAGTGAACAAAACCCACATATTTCAAGTGTATGTCTTGATATCTTGGTGACTTTTGACAAATGTATACAACCGTGTAACCACTACCATTGAATCTGTGGAATTTTATCTTTACCTCAACAACTTCACTGATGACCTTCTCAGTCTACTTACTACAAACACCAGGCATCCAAAAGTCTGGATTTGTGTGATAAATTGAATCTGTCTTTTCTGAGGTTTCAGTTAAATTGAATCATGTACTGTATACTATTATGTCTGACTGTTTTTGCTTAGCTTGATGTTTTTGAGGTTCACTCATATTGTAAAGGTCATTGTTTTAGCTCAGTGGTAGAGTGCTTGCCTAGCATGTACAAGGCCCTGAGATCAATCCCTAGCACTGCAAAAAAAAAAAAAAAAAGTTTATTCCTTTTCATTGTTGAGTTTTCATTAGATTTTTTAATTTTTAATTTTTAAAACATTTTTGAGACAAGGTCTTGCTATGTATTCCAGGCTGGCCTTGAACTCACTAGGTAGCCCTGGCTGGTCTTGAATTTGCAGCGATCCTCCTGCCTCAGCCTCTTGAATACTGGGATTACAGGTGTGCACCCCCACACCCAGCTTTGGAGTTTTATTAGATTTGTATAACACAGTTTGTCTACCTACTTACCTCTTGATGATACATCCTATTGCTGGAAATTTGGCTCATTTCCAGTTTCTGGCTTTTAGAAAGCTGCTATGAATATTTGCTTACAATCCTTTGTTAGCACTCATTGTAAACTGTGGTGTAACTAATAAATATGAGAAGATCCAGCTTGTGCTGGCTAGGCTAGCACTCTTTTACTGAGCTAAGTCCCTAGCCCCTGTTCAGGGCTTTTGGAATGGCCCAGGCAGTGTATTAGAAAAACAGTCAGTTTTCTGTTATCATACCACAATCAATACAGAAGACTTCTATGACCCTAGAAGGTGTTAAGATTTCTCCCCACAGGCAAGCAAGCAATTTTGCAGCAAAAGGTTGATATCCTGTAATTCACTTCAACTCTGACACCCTCAATGAAGAGACACTGTCTTACTTTCTCATTGCTGGGACAAAATACCTGATACCCACAAGTTTAAGGAGGAAAGGTTTATTTTAATTCACATTTTGTACAGTTTCAGTCCATACTTGGCTGCCTCTAAGGCAGGGTGGCACAGCAGAAGGTCATTGCAGAGGAGAAACAATTCATGGCAAGGCAGGCAGAAGGCAGCAAGCCTGCCTTATTTCTGTCCCTTTATATTCCATCCAGGCAGCAAGCCTATTGATTAGTGCCACCCACACCCATGTTGGGGCTTCCTATTACCCACTCCAGAACAATGTTGGATCAATCAGTTGCTAATCCAATTACCACACCCTTATCACACAAGGGATAATAAAGGGCTTGAAACCTACTCTCAGGTGCTACTTGATCAGAATATAAATCACTTAAATGTAAACAAAAATGCTTGTGAGCAGTGGATGACACATCCCACAGGATAAATTCCACTGTACAAGATTTTTATACACATTTGCTTTTTTTTTTCATTTCCTTGTTATTTACTTCAATTTCTTCTCCAAAATTAGTTGTCGTGTATACTGTACCAGAAACCCTCCTGAAATTCCTTAAATTCATGGCTTAGCCCTCTTGGAATGACAGTGAATATCTTGAGTTTCTAGAGGATGGGAAATAAATCCAACTAAAATTCAAGGTCCTTCTACCTCCATGAAATTTCTAGGAGTCCAGTGGTATGGGGCATGTAGAGATATCCCTTCTAAGGTGAAGATAAGTTGTTGCATCTGGCTCCCCCTACAACCAAAAAAGAGGCACAGCATCTAGTGGGCATATTTGGATTTTGGAGGCAATCCATTCCTTACTTAGATGTCTTATTCTGGCCTGTTTACTGAGTGACTCTGAAAGCTCCTACTTTTGTGTGGGTCCCAGAACAAGAGAAACAGATCCAGGGTGCAACAGATCCAGGGTGCTCTACCGGCTGCTTTGCCATTGGGACCACGGGATCCAGCAGATCCAGTGGTGCTTGAAGTATTAGTGGCAGGGATACTGTTTGGAGTTGCTGGCAGGCCCCCACAGGTGAATCACATTGGAGGCCTTTGGATTTTGGAGCAAGGCTCTGCCATCATCTGTAGACAACTACTCTCTCTTTAGAAAACAGCTCCTAGCCTGCTACTGGGCCATAGTGGAACTGAACACTGAACCATGGGACACCAGGTTGCCATGTGACCTGAGTTGCATATCATGTGCTGGGTATTATCTGATCTATGGAGTTACAAAGTTGGATATGCACAGAAACAGTCCATCATTAAATAGAAGTGGTATATACATGATCAACCCAGAGCAGGTCCAGAGGGCACAAGTAAGTTATGTGAAGAAATTGCCGAGCTTGGCATGGTGGTGCACGCCAGTAATCCCAGTACTCAGGAGACTGAGCCAGGAGGATTGCTGTGAGTTTGAGGCCAGCTTGGGCTACATAGTGAGTTTAAGCCCAGCCTGAACTACATAGCCAGACCCTGTCTCAACAAACAAACAAGACAAAACAAAAACAAAAAAAAAGTTACCCAGGTGTCCTTGGTTCCTACTTCTGCTATATTGCCTTCTGTCTCCCAGCATGCACCTGTGGCCCCCTGTGGGTGTACCGTATGATCAGCTGTCAAAGGAAGAGAAAGTTAGGGCCTGGTTTATGGATGGCTCTGGATATTAGGCAGGCACCCTCCACAAATGGACATCTGTAACATTATAGCCCCTTTACAGGACTTCCCGAAGAACAGTGGTGAAGGGAAATTTTCATATTAGGCAGAACTTCGGTTAGTGCACCCAGTAGTACATTTTGCCTGGAAGAAAATATGGCGAGATATGTGACTGTATACTGATTTATGGGCTGGCCCAATGGTCAGAAACTTGGAAGGAACATGACTAGAAAATTGGTGACAAAGATATTTGGGGAAGAGATATGTGGATAGACCTCTCCATATTGGCAAGGGATGTAAAGATATTTGTGTCCTATATGAATGTTCATCAAAATGTGACCTCAGCAGAAAAGGACTTTAATAATCAAGTGGATAGGATGACTCGTTCTATAGATAGCACTCAAACTCGTTCTTCAGCCACCCCTGTCATTGCTCAATGGGCTCATGAACAGAATAGCCATGGTAGCAGGGACAGAGGTTATGCAAAGTTTCAGCAACATGGACTCCCGCTCACCAGTGCCAATCTGCTACAACCACTGCTGAATGCCCAATATCCCAGCAGCAGAGACTATCACTGAGTCCCCATATGGAACTACTCTCTGGGGCAATCAGCCTGCAACCTGGTAACAGGTTGATTATATGAGCCCACTTACAGCATGGAAAGGGCATTGCTTTGTCTTACTGGTGTAGACACTTATGGATTTGCTTTCTCTGCATGTAATGCTTCTGCCAAAACTACCGTCCATGGATCACACAATACTGTATCCACCATCATGGTATGCCACACAGCATTGCCTCTGACCAAGGAACACATTTTATATCCAAAGAAGTGAGGCAGTGGGCTCATGCTCATGGAATTCACTGGTCTTACCCATGTTCTTCATCATCCAGAAGCAGCTGGATTGCTAGAAAGGTGGAATGCTTTTTTGAAGATGTGGTTACAGTGCCAGCTAGGTGGTATTAGGTTGCAGGGCTGGGATGAGATTCTTCAAAAGGTTGTGTACACTTTGAAACAGCATCCACTATATGGTACCTTGTCTCCCATAGCCAGGATTCATGAGTCCAGAAATCAAGATACCAGTCCAGAAGTAGGAATGGTACCACTCACTATTATCTCTAGTGATCTGCTAGCAAAATTTTTCCTTCCTATTCCCACAACCTTGTGCTCTGCTGGTCTACAAGTCTTAGTTCCAGAGTGGGGAAGGCTTGTACCAAGAAGCACAACAATGATTCCATTGAACCGGAACCTGAGACTTCCCCCTGGTCGTTCTGGTCTCCTCATGCCTCTGATTAAGCAAGCTAAAGAGGGAGACACAGTGTTGGCAGGGGTGAATGATCCAGACCATCAAGGGGAAATTACTGGACTATTACTGCACAATGGAGGAAAGAAAGAATATACTTGGAGTGCAGGAGATCCCTTAAGGCACCTCCTAGTATTACTATGCCGTGATTAAGATCAGTGGGAAATTATAACCACCCAATCCGGACAGGATGACGAATGTCCCAGGACCTTCAGGAATGAATGTATGGGTTACCCAACCAGGGGAAGAACCAAGACCTGTTCGGGTGCTCACTGAAGGCCAAGGGAATACAGAATTGGCAGTAGAAGAAGATAATTATAAATACCAGCTAAAACCCCATGATCAGCTATAAAAACAAAGATTGTGATTGTAGTAGTTCTTGCCTAATGTGCTTTCTATGTAATACAATGTCGATAGACTTCATATTGGTTCTTAAGTATTGTTAAATCTGTGTTATAATATTCAAATTATGAAATGTTAGGAATAACCATCACCCAAAGAAAACTTGCCTTCTTTTCTGGGGAGGGAATTAGTGTGCCTCCATTTTTACACAGGATAGTTGTACCATTGTTAGGCATAATTATGAACTTGTCTTTGTATCTGGAGACTAAGTATAATTTAAGGAAATGTGTCTGGTTGTCAAATTGACAAGGGTGGATTGTAATAATTAACTATTGTGTCATTTTGACTAAAGAAATGCTCAATTGACTGGATTAGCATAGGTCTGGGTGTGGCTGAATGGATTTACTGAAAACAGAAGACCCACCCTGGATGTGAGTGACACCGACCAATGGTTTTATAGCCTGAATGGAATAAAAGGAGAAAGAAAGAAGTCTCCCTGCTATTTCTTTGGTGGAATTCCAGTCTTGCCATTCACCTTGGACCTTTGTCTCCTGGCTTCCATCACAGACCCTTCAGCCTCCTGAATTCTAACTCACACGGGACTCTACACTGAGCACCAGGCCTTCAACCTTTGACTGGTTCCTTTGGATCTTCAGAAGGCAGACAGCCCTTTTTCATTCTTCCACACCTGACTCTGCAGATGGCCATTGTAAGCCTATCTTGTAAAACCTTATATATCGTATATTAAATCTGTTTCTCTCATTGACTGATACAGTTACTAAAAGCATTTCCACATTTTTGTATTTGATACAGCTTCTTTGCAGGGTGCCTTTTTCAGTACATTAAGATTTGTAAAATGGATTCATTTCCCTCATTCTCTGTAATGAAAAAGTTTCTCTTGTGTATTACCATATATATTAAAGGATGAAAGTAGAAATGTACGTGTATGGTCATTCCCATATTTCTGACATTCATGTTTTTGACCTAAGTATGTGTTCATTCATTCATTCATTTTGGTTTTTGAGACAGGGTCATGTTAGATATTCCAGGCTGCCCTTGCTCATGTTCCTCCTGCCTCAGCCTCCCAAGTGCTGGGACTACTGGTATGCACCACCAAGCCTAGCTGAGGTTACCAAATTTTAAAACATGATGAGGTGGGAATAGGCCATGGCTAAGGCTGGCTGGCAAGGGAATGTGACCTGGAGGAGTGGCTTGGACCCAATGTCAGCCCCGGGAGAATGGCCTGGACCTGACGTCAGCCTGAGGTGCCAATTTCAAGCACCACCCCTCTCACGCAGACGGTAGAGAGTTCTCCCAAGTTTTCAGGGGAACTCCATTCTATAAATAGAAGCAACACCGGAAGCAAGCTCTCTTTCTTCCTTTCTATGGCGCTGCCAGGGAAAGAGCTCTCCCTGCTCCCTCCCATGGAAGATGATGTCTGGGTACCCAGCACCAAGGCTATCATGTCTTTTCATGGTAACCCCTACTTTGCCTTTTAGGCGTGGTACACATTTTACTGTTTCTATTGTTATGCTCTACTTTCTTTTTCTTCTATGATTTCAAATAAAACTTTAGAACTACTTTTGCCCCCCTCATTCAGTTATTTGTTCAAGGAGGGGAATAACCCAGGAATATCAGAACCTACCCGATAACAGTGAGGCAGAACTAAAGTTTTCCCACATACCTTATTGCCATAGGGTTTTTCTCTATTACCTGTTGTGACTCTGTAATATCTGAGGGATTTTTAACATTTCTTACATTTCTGAGGCTTCTTACACATAACTCTGCCAGAAATTTCTGAAGACTGTCCCAGATTTTTTTAATATATTGACCATCTCCACTGAAGCAATCTTATTTATTTATTCATTTATTTAATTTATTGAGACAAAGTTTCGCTATGTAGTTCCGGCTGGCCTCAACCTCCCCAGTGCTGGGATTATAGGCATGCACCACCATGCCCTGGGAGGTGATCTTTTTTTTACAGTACTAAAAATTAAACCCAAGGTTTTGCATACTCTAGGCAAGCAGTCTACCACTGAGCTACATCCTCAGTCTTGCTTTAAAATTTTTTTTGAGTCTCACTAAATTGCTTAGACTGGCCTTGAACTTGCCTCAGCCTCCTTAGTAGTTGGGATTACAGGTGTGCATCATCATGTCTGGTCCACTGTGAGTTCTTATATGATGAATTCATAAGTAGTATGAGGAGAAAGTATGGGTTTTCTTATAGCCTAGGAGTTCAAGGCCAGCCTGCGCAACATAGCAGGACCACATTTTGAAAACAAAAGCAAAAATCTCTACTTCTTACAGAGTTTTTCTCACATGTGGGTTATTATGTACTACTAAGGCCTGTAAAAGATTTTAAGGCTAAATCTATTACCTTCAGCTGGTTTTCACAATGATTTTTAGATATGAAAAATAACAATGTTGGAACAAAAAGACTTTTTCTTCTATCTCACAATCATAAGTTTCTCTTCTTGTATGTGAATTCTTACACCTTGGGTAAGATATGAAGAATTAATTGTTTTCTCATATTCCCTATATTTTGGGTCTTCTTCCCATGGCAAAAATGAAAATTGAAGATTTCTTATAGTTTTTAGTTTTCATGAGGGCTTTTCCAGGTGAGTTTAGATGTGAACAGTACAGTTGGAGGGACATTCCAGGTTTTTCCCACAGACCTTAGTTCTTCAATGTGTAACAAGTGCTAAAGATTGAATAAAGTTTTCCCCACACTGCTTTGATACAGCTTTTCTCTCCTCTGAGTTTGCCTGTGGACATTAAGATGTGGCATAGTGGAAGGTTTTCCCCACATCTTTTACATTCATATGGCTTTTCTCCTATATGAATGCATATTAAGATCTGTGGAATGGGCAAATGCTTTTCCACATTCCTTACATTCATAGGCCTTTTCTCCAGTGTGAGTTTTTAAATGTATACTGAGACCAGAGGACTGAGTGAAGGCTTTCTGACATTCCTTGCACTTATAGTGCTTTTCTCCAATACAGTATGTGTTTGCATGTGTAAAAAATAAGTTCCAAGGAATGAATACAATTTTCCCACATTCTTTACGTATGTTTGGTTTCTTTCCATTGTGAATCCTGACATGTTTTGTGAGGTATGAGGTGTGAATAAAAGCTTTTCCACATTCCTTAATTTGTAAGGCTTCTCTCTGTTGTGAATTTGTATGTGTAAAGTAAGTCCTATAGGTTGAGTGAAGGCTTTCCCACATTCCAGACACACATAGGCTTTTTTTTTTTCCATCCAGAGT
Source organism: Hystrix cristata (assembly GCA_004026905.1). Lineage (NCBI taxonomy): Eukaryota > Metazoa > Chordata > Mammalia > Rodentia > Hystricidae > Hystrix > Hystrix cristata. The sequence continues at coordinate 16,770 of PVJO010011440.1, read as the reverse complement.
TCTTGGGTGATCTAAGGGTTACAAGGAGTGGGAGAAGGCTTTCCCACACTCTTTACATATACAGTATATAGCCTTTCTGTAGTATGAGATCTGACATGTAATTTAAATCCTGTGGATTAAGGGAAGGCTTTACCACATTCTTTACAGGCATAAGGCTTCTCTCCACTGCGAATTCTTACACATCCTGAAAAAGGGAAGGGATTACTGAAGGCTTTCCCACATTGCATCTGGAAAGTGTTTTTCTCTGATGAGAGATCTCATTTGTATTCTGAGGGATGCCTGGTTAAGACAAGTTCCCTGACAATTTTTGTTCCCTGACAAATTTCTCTTGCATACAAATTTTCTTCTGCCCAGTAAGATTTGGAAATTGGCTGAAGGGTTTTTAATGTTGAACACATTTAGAAGTTTTCACCCCACTGTGGGATTTTTTTGTGTGTGCATGTAATGAATAAATTTCTTTTTAGGGTTTTTCTGCTGTGATTATCCTTAGCCGGTTTCTCTCTGGCCTGAGGTCTCTTGTGAGTCTTGAGAAATGAATGTTTGAGACACACTTTTCCACAGTGCTCAGAGTCATGTAACTTTTCTGCAGCATTGCTTCCTTCCAACTATATTCCGTTTGATATATTTTTCCACAAAAGTATCTTGAAACAGTGGGACTCTTTGGTATTGAGCTGAAAATCCAACTCAGGTGTAGTGAGAGTCTTGTAGATCTCCTGCGTCACATCTCTCTAGAGGTCTGTGTTTGATCCAACCAAGTCCACTCCTCTGGGGCAAAGTCCACAGTCATATCCTCAAAGCTCACCTGATGCTGAGAGGAATCCTTCAGTGACCTAGCCACCATTTTTGCCTCCTCCATGTTTATCTCCTAAAGGTAGAAAGGATCCTGAGAAAGACAGCTGCACACAGGAGTCAGATCAATGACTGCCATCCTGTGGCATTGATGTGGGACTTTCCTGAACATTCCATTGTTTGCTTGGGAGATCACTGTGGAGAAACTTGGGAATTGAAATCACTAGGTTGATCTTGATGTCTCAGTACATTAGTGTCAGGGTAACTGGGTTCATAACATCTATCATCAAGCCATAGATGTTTCTCCTCTGTCGTGAAATGTCACTCATTAGCCATCTCTTAATGCCAGATTGGTGAGCAAAAGAGAAAGCTGAGGCTCTTTTTCCAGAACAGAGGAGATGGTTTTCCTTCTGGAGAAAAGACACAAAGGTTGTTCAGTGGCTTTTTAAGAGAGGCGCACAATTGGTGGAGAAAAGGACCAGTTTCTTTTTTTGTTTTTTTTTTGGTGCTGGGGATCGAACTCAGGACCTCGTACTTGCGGTGCAAGCACTGTAACCACTGAGCTAAATCCCCAGCCCCGCTAAGGAAATGCCTTTTAAGGTGAAACCTAAAGGATGAGTAAAACTTACTACTGAGGGAAGTACTAAGAAAAAGAATGGGGGAAGAGTAGTCCAGGGAGAGGAAATGAAATGTGTTTAGAGCCCTGAGACAAGAAAGAGTTCAGTTGTGGAGTTCATCAAAGTAGGCTCATGAACTGATATAGGGAAAGCTCAGTAAAAAAAAGAACCTTGCCTTGTTTCTTGTGTCCTCATAGTTCATGCTGACTTATTACTAAACACCTTGGGTATGGTCAAGGCTGAAACAACTGCCCCCAGTTGAAGTAGAGCTACTCATGAGGCCAGGCCTAACTCAGCCTCTGGTGGGTGAGACAAAGAGATTCAGGGGAATAAATTGAGCTTAGGGATCCAACATATTTGAACTTTATTCATTATGTCCTCAGAGATGGACTGTTTAAAAATGTAATTGTATTTTCTTGACACTGCTGCATTGTTTTTTTATTCTGCAATTTTCTGGTGACTTGGTGATCTGCCTGGTTCCTGTGTCCCCTGCTTCTGTGATCACTGCTCCTGCTGCCATCATCGCCTATGTGCAGTTTTCCAGGCCTTCAGAGTTCAGAGGCACTTGTGGGTTTTCTGTCTTTTGTTAAGAATAATAGTTTCTACTTCAGCACTGTTCCTCTAATGAATTGCCTCTGGTCATTCTCATGGCCATAGACTATGCCAGGCTTTCCTACTCAGTTCCTGGCTCTGTCTTCATCCAACTCAATCTTTCAAGTTTCTGCCATGTTCATCATCTTTGATAACTATTCCAACTATTTCTTAGATTGGTACATTTTCTTTAAAACAGAAACATTTTCATAAAGCAGAATTCCCAGAATTCCCATTCATCTTTAGGTCTCAAAAAGCAGCATTCTTATGGTTACCTCAGCCCTTCCTCTTCTTTTGTCTATTTAGTGATTTTCTTCCATTCCCCACTCACTATTGGGCCATCTCAATCCTAGTCTTCCAATGATTTCAGAATTATTTTTTCCATTCACTGAATAAACATTTATCGAGTATTTATTCTATGTTGGACAGTGCTAGGCTCTGGAGATACACAATGAGCAACATAAATGCAGTCCCTAACCTTGTAGAGGCTACATTTTCACAAAAAGATGGTAAAGGTTCAACCAAAGAAATGTATCAAGCCAGATAAGACAGGAAAATTTTTCTCATAGCTCAGGTAAGTTCCTAGGACCCTTCAAGGTAGACAGCTGCATCCAAAATCAGACTGGGAAGCTCGTGGGCAACAAGTCATTCATCATGGGTCTTGACTAGGGTAGTAAAGGGAAGTAGGGTTGGAGAGGTGAAGCTCATCTGTGAAAGGCCTTGTGTATCAGAATAATGAGTTTTAAACACAATTTAAAATGCCTACCTCAGTGTCTCTTAAACCTCAACTGTATTAAGTAAGCATTTTGAAATCTGCCATAAAACAATGTCCAAACTAGCATTTATCTTCCCAGTCGTGTAACATGGCTTATCTGTTCATATCACATTGGTCCCTTTTCAAGTCTTCCTTATAAATTTTTCTTAAAAATATCTATTTATAATGCCTAGGAGGCTCAGAGCTACATATATTTTTCTCTCTTCATTGTCACCATCAGAGAAGTATTTAGATTAATACAGCAGGAGAAAAACAAAATAAAAAGCAGCTATATTTTAACTGTCCTAATCTTAGACTAGAATTAGTCACCACTCATACACAAATCACGTATTATTTGGAGAAATAAGGTCACTTTAGCACAAGAAGAGAGGCAGTAGGAATAAGGATACGATTTTGTCACTTATTCCTAGATTTAGGCTTATTTGACCAAAACTGCATGAAAGCATGTGTGAAGAGAAGTCAGAACGTGGTGGTCCTGGAACTTGACAGGGGGCTGCACGTCATCATACTGGGACGCTCATGTCTGGGGATTCCTGTTGGAAGGTGTCTTTGTGTTGTTTCCCTTCTTCCTGGCAGACATCTGCTGTGGAGGAGAGATGTGGATGGAGTGAAGTTTCTACGCAAGCAGGGAAGGCCTGGAAACAGACCACTTTAAAGTACAAGCCGTATTACTTTCTCCTGGCGTATTAGACTCTCAAGATTTAAACTTCGTCCTCTGGTTTAAACTTTGGTGCTAGTTTTCTCCTTGTAGAAAACCTGCAGCTTTTTAAAGGCATGTAGAAATTGGAGGTCATTTTGACACATCGGATATATTTACAACTTCTTCAATAAAACTGCAAAGCAGGTTTAGCAATATTAATTGAAATATTTTCCTATTTTGCAGAGAGTGTGTCTTAAGGGATAATTTAGGTTGAACTGCAGCTCATTGTCTATAGCGATTCTTTAGTCATTTGCCTTTTTCCAGAGTTTTGTTTCCTGATCTTTCACAAGCCAGCCGGGCTAACGATCTTTCACACTGTTAAAATCGGGTGATTTGTGACAACTGGTTCTTTACTGTAGCTGTTTCTCTTCAGTTCTGGTGTTTTAAAGGATACTGCTTTCCTCCTAACTAAAGCGCTCTCATTATAAATTAACTTTTGCTGTGAACTTTTTCCAGGGTTCCAACTTTTCTAAGGAGCCCTTTCCCCTGTATTAACAGCCCAGAAACACCTTCAGGTTCAATAAAATGTTGGCGTGTACGCACTGATTTCACCCGTACCTAGCAAAGAAGAAAAATAACATTGCAGATTACAACAAGACGTTTCTCCTTAAAAAAAATTATTTTCACTTTGAGATATTTGCTCCCATCCCCACGTCTTATAATCAGTTAACATTCATTAAAATCTTACGATGTGCGTGTCTGTGGAGACACTGCAAGAGCTGCTTCCTGCCCACTCTCCATTTGCAGCAGCAGTTCTTAAACTTTTTGGTTGCAGGGCCTTTTTAGTTTTTTCGTTTTACTTGTTTGTTTATTTCGTTTTTTTGAGAGAGGGTCTTGCTCACAGTTCAGGCTGGCTTTGAACTCACCATGTAGCCCAGGCTTGCCTCAAACTCATGGCATTTCTCTCCCCTCAGCCTCCTGAGTCCTGGCATTACAGATGTGTGATACCGTGCCCAACAAGGGCATCTTTAGAAAAATATATAAATAGAAAAACCACTTGTATTTCTATTTATTGTCCTAAGTATATGGACACTAAAATTTAAAATAACATTATAATACCACTTATAAATTTTCAAAGCACAAAAAGGAACTACTGAGATGTAAATCTAACAAGACTTCTTGCACGGGACTTCTATGCTGAAAGTACAAACACTGATGAAAGAAATTACAGATCTATATAAATGGAGAGAAAACTATTATGGATTTGAAGACTCAATATAGCAAATATGTCAGTTCTCCTCAAGTTAATGTGCAATTTAAGCCCCCATCAAAATATCACATTTTTTCATAGAAGAGATTGACAAGATTGTTCTAAAACTTATTTAGAAAGGCGAGGGAATAGAACAGCTCAGACAATGTAGAAAAACAAAGTGAGAGGAATCAGTCTACCCAATTTGTAGACTTGTTTTTTTTTTTTTTTTTGGTGCTGGGGATCAAACTCAGGACCTTGTACATGCAAGGCAAGCACTCTAACCACTGAGCTAAATCCCCAGCATCATTTGTAGACTTATTATCTAGCTAAATTATAAATACAGTTATCAAGTTTCTAAAAATTAAAGATATAATCTTAAGACACATTATATATAGAGAAAGAATGATCAGAATTACCTCTAACTTCTCACTATAAGCAATACAAATCATAAAAAATTAATGACATTTTTACAGTGCAGAAAGAAAATAGACGACCCAAAATTATACATGCAATGGAAATATTTTTTTAAAATTAAAGTGAAACAGGGGTTAAGGATTTAGCTCTGTGGTAGAGCACTTGGCTAGTGAGTGCAAGGCCCTGAGTTCCATCCTCAGCACCCCAAAAAATAAATAAATAAAATTAAATTAAATTAGAGTGAAATAAAGACATTCAGAGAAAAATAGAGCCTGACAGACTTTGTTGTTAGCAGACTTGCAGAATAGAACATATTAAGGAAATTCTTCAAATAGCACTAGATGAGAACTGGGTCTATAATTTGAACTAAGAATCAGAAATGGGAAATATAAACATTTTTCTCTCAGATCTTAATTTCTTTAAAAACAATGGCTATTTAAGGAAAAAATAATTTATTATTTTGTTTTGGAACATGGTCTTGATAGGTGATTCAGGCTGGCTTTGAATTTATTATGTAACCCAGGCTGGCCTCCAACTTGTGACAATCCTCCTGCTTCAGCTTCCTGAATGCTGCGATTACAGACATGTGCCACCATGTCCAGCAGAAGAAATAATTTAAATGTACCATTGTGTGCTCGCTTCAACAGCACCTATACTAAATGTACCATAGAATTTATCACGGAGATATCACTTTGAGAAAGAATAAACACCTACTGGATCTGAAAATTAAAAAAAAAAAAAGAAATAGCAAGGAGGAGGGAAATGGAAGTATTCTGTTGTGAGATTTTAAAGTTCTTTATTATATAGTGAAAATATTTTGAAAGAATTGGAAGTCCAGAAATAAAACCATACATTGTTGGCCATCTGATTAGGATGAGTGCCAGGACTCATCCTAATGGATGAGTGGGGAAAGAACAATTTCTTCAATAGGTCAACTGGATATACTTGTGCAAAAGAATGAAGTTAGATGCCTTCCTTACATCATGTGTAAAATTTTAGTGAGCTGGGCCAAAGTCCTAAATATAAGGGCTAACGCTATAAAATTTTTGGATGGAAACAGAAATCTGTGGATCTTACATTAGACAATGGTTTGTTACATATGATACCAAAAGCACCAGCAATTCTTGAAAAAAATAGGTAAATTGGACTGCAAAATTAAAATATTTTTGTACTCCAAAAGACACTAAAAAAAAGCTCACAGAATAAGAGAGAATATTTACAGATGATATAGCTATAAAGGTTCTAGTAACCAGAGTACATAAAAACTCTTACAATTTAATAATATAAAGGCAAATTTCTAATTTTGAAAATGGGCAAAGAATTCTAACAGATATTTCTTTAAAGAGCATATGCAAATAAGCAATAAATACATGGAAAGATAGTCATCACTAGTCATTAGGAAATGAAAATCATAACCACAGTGAGTTATAACTTCATATTCACTAAGAGGGCTGTAATAATTTTTGTAAAGGACAATAACAAGTGTTGGTAATGATATGGAAAAACCGGAACCATCATACACTGCTGGTGGAAATGTAATATTGTGACGCTACTAAGGAAAAAATAGCTTGGCAATTCCTTAAAAAGTTAACTATAGAACTACCATATGATTCAGTAGTTCCTCTCATAGGTATATACTCAAGAGCACTGGAAATAATACAACAAATACAAAAAGTTGTATGTATTCATATCAGTATTATTTATAGTAGTTAAAAACTAAAAGTAACCTAAATGTCCATCAATGATGACTTATGGATAAACAATATGTGCTGTATATATGCAATGGAATATTATGTATTCATCAGAAGAAATATTATTCCTACCAACAACATGGATGAACCAGGAGGACATTCTGCTAAGTGAAAGAATCTAGACACAAAAGGCCATATAATGTATGATTCTGTTTACATGAAATACTCAGAATAGGTAAACACATAGAGACAAAAAGTAGATTAGTAGTTGCCTATGATGGACTAGTAGGGGGAGGAAGTAAACGATGATAGAGGGCTTCCTTTTGGGGTGATGGGTATACTCAGGATTTAAGTAGTAGTGATAGTTGTACAACAGAGTTGGATACACTAAAAACCACTAAATACGTTAAAACAGTGAATTTCAGGTAATGGAAGTTATATCTCAATAAAAATGATTTAAAGAAGTAGCTAGGAAGATGATGTACTGAAATTTAACCCATATACATAACTATATAACATAGAGATGAATTGGCTGTGTTTAAGACTGTGATGTGACCCTCTCCATAACTGCCTCACAATATTTTCTCCTAACACAATGCAAAATATGCAAAGGGTAAGATAAATCTACAAAAAAAAATCTTATAATCCGCATAGCACGAAATCAGAGAAGCCTGAAATTTCAGAACAACTATACAACATGGAAAGTCACCAAACTGCACATATAATTTCGCATTCTCCCATTACACCCCTGCCTACTGTCAGGCTGTGGGTGAGCAGACAGATGGAGAGACACCGTGGGAAGAGAGAAGAAGCAAGTCGATGTAATAGTCGGTCTTTACACCAAGCCACTTTGAGAAAGAATGAACACCTGCTGGATCTGAAAATTCCAAAAACGTCCAGATTGGAATGAAGAATTAAGTTAAAAGTATAGGTAACTTACAAGGGTGTCTTCAAAATGTATAGCTTCTGGAGGCAAAAGGACAAAGGATGAGTCAAGGATGACTGAGTGAAAGGTGGACTTTGTAACAGAGGAATGAAACACATGGATGGCCATTTGGACAAAAAGAGAGTCAGATACATACATAAAGGCATACAGAAGAATAAGTTCCAGCCAGCATGATGCCTGTAATCCCAGTTACTTGGGAGGCTGAGGCAGGAGGATTCCAAGTTTGAGTCCAGCCTGGGCAATTTAGCAGCTTAGCAAAATCTGTCTCAAAATTTACAAAGAAAAGAGGGTGGGGGCTGGGACTGTATCTCTGTGCAAAAGCCCTGGGTTCAATACCCAGTACTGAAAAAAACAAACAAACGAAAAAACAGAGGTGAGGGGAATCAGGGATATAGCTTTGTGGTAGAGTGTTTGCAGAGTATCCACAGGCCTTGGGTTCAATCTTCGATACCGAAAAAAGGAGGAGGAATAAAAAAAGAAAATCCAAGTGGATTAGAGATCTAGGTGTGTAGAGTGAAATCATGTAATAGGAAAAAACATCAAAATTCAGAGCAAAAAAAGAAAAGCTTGATAAATTTTACTATTTTAAAGTTTTTCACAGCCAAAATACAATGGATGAAAATATTTGCAACATATATCACAAAGGGCTGATGTGGTGGACTTACTGTGGTCAACTTGAGCAGGAACACCAGCTGGACTGAGTTGGTGTGGTTCTGAGCGTAGAATATTCACCTGAGGATTGTTGGGAGTATAATATAAAGGAGCAGAAAGATAGGGGCCAGCTGTTTCCCAAGAGAAGCTCTGCTGTGGCTGCTTCTCCCAAAGAGGACTTGGCTGTTCTCATCACAGAAGGAGCTCAGGGCCTTGCTGTCATCGAGGACGGCTGCTGTTTACTTCAGGGAAGCTCTGGTCTTCATCTCTGCTGTGAGCATTGTATCCCAATAAACCAAAACTATTAATAGTAAGATGTTGCTTACAAACCTCATTGAAAGTATAATAACCAAAATAAAAAAAAATTCCTTGATGGGTTCAACAGTAGATTGGAAATAACAGAAAAATCTGTGAATTTGAAGATAGAGCAATAGAAATTATTCAGCCTGAATAACAGAATGACTTACAAATGAACAGAGCATCGGGGCACAATATCGACAGGTCTAACTCTTGTGTCATTGGAGTTTCAAGAGGAAGGAGGAAAACTTTTCCAAGAAATAAAACATGAGAACTTCACAGATTTGAAGAAAAACAAATCTATGAGTCCAAGAAGCTCAACAAACCACACACACACACACACACACATCCCAAATCCATGATATGACACTTCATAATCAGATTGCTGAAAACTGAAGAGAAAAAATAGCCAGGCATGGTGACACTCCTGTAATCCCAGCACTTGAGAGGCTGAGGCAGGAGAATAGCAACAAGTTTGAGGCCAGCCTGGGCTACAAAGTGTGTTCAAGGCCAACCTGCTGCATAGCCAGACCCTGTCTCAAAAAAAAAAAAAAAAGCAGACAGAATAAAAATGACATATTACTTAGAGGAAAACAATGATCTCATGGCTGTAGATTTCACATTAGAAACTACAGAGACCAAAAGGAAGTGAAACAACATTTTTAGCATGCTAAACAAATGTTAGGGCTGGGTGTGATGGTGCACACCTGTAATCACAGCACTTGGGAGACTGAGGCAGGATTGCTGCGAGTTCAAGGACAGCCTGGGCTACATAGTGAGCTCAAGGCTAGCCTGTCTCAAAAAGAAAAAAAAATGTTAGCCCAGAATTCTGTAGTCAGTGAAAATACTCATGATAAATGAACATGAAGTAAATAAAGATGTTGTCATAGGAGGGGAAATAAGAGTAAATGTACTGTCTGGTCTAAAAATACTAAAGAAAGTTCTTTAGGGGGCTGGGGATTTAGCTCTAGTGGTAGAGCGCTTGCAGAGCAAACGCAAGGCCCTGGGTTAAAAAAAAAAAAAAAGAAAGTTCTTCAGGGAGCAAAGAAATAATACCAGAAGAAAACTGAAAACATCAGGAACAAAGAGGGAGCAAAGAAAAGAGAAATAACTGGGTACAAACAAAAAATTATTCTACTCTAAATTGTTTAAAATGTTTGATGATTAAAAGCAAAAATTATAATATTATCTGGTGGAGTTTTCTGTGTATGCAGATGCAATGTAAAACATCTATGTCATAGATGGGGGAGATGAAGGGACTAATACAGTGCTGGGGTTTCTGTATTCCACTTGAATTGAGAAAGCACTAATTTAAAGGAAACTGAAAAGGGAAGTATGTGTATTATAATTCCTTTAGCATTTAATTTAAAAAGCTATACAAAATGATATAATAAATAAAACCATAAAATATAGAACTAAAAATTTCAAATAATTCAAAGAAGAGAGGGAAGGGGAAATAAAGGAACAAAAATAGAGGGGAAAAAAGAAAATAATTAGTAAAATGATAGACTCAAATCCTAACATATTATTACATTAAATGTAGATCCTTCAAACACAAATAACCAGATTATCAGAATGATTTTTTTTTTTTTTTGGTTTGTGTTTTGAGACAAGGTCTCACTCTAGTTCAGGTTGGCCTTGAACTCACTTGTGTTTTGAGACAGGGTCTCACTCTAGTTCAGGTTGGCCTTGAACTCATTGGGTTGGCCCACAATGGCCTCCCAAGTGCTGGGATTACAGGCATATGCCCCCACGCTTGGCTCTTTATTGGCCATTTGTAGATCTTCTTTTATAAAAAACCCTTTCGATGTTTTAGTAGGAGTCTAGATTAGGCTAGTTTGTAGCCAACCTGGGCTACACAGTGAGTTCAAGGCCAGTCTGAGCTACATAGTGAGACAGTGTCTCAAACAAACAAAAGGCCAATAAACATGTGAAAAGCCTAACCATCGTTATGCATCAAAGAAACCCTAATTAAATGTGATACCTTTTACATCCAATAGAATACTTTTTAAAACCCTCAAGAAAAAAAAGAGAAAAAGGAAAAACTGTCATTACAAAATGTTGGTGAGGAAGTAGAGCAAAGAGAGCTGTTCTACCTTATTGCTGGTGGGGATATAAAAATGATTTTTATCTAGGCACAGTAGTGGGGGAGCTTGTAGTCTTGAGGCCAAGACAGGAAAATCACTTGAGCTCTGGAATTTAAAGCCAGTCTCAACCACATGGTAAGATCCCACCTCAAAAAACAAAACTATTTTATTCTTGTTTTTTTTAAAAAGAGGCATGAGAAAGATTTTTTAGAGGTGCTCAAAGAGCAGAGTGTGGGTGTTCAAAAAATTAGGCAGCAAAAATGTTTTGACCACTTTGGAAACCACTCCAACAATGCATTTGTCAAACTCATCACAATATACACATACATTCTATTCATTTCCATATGTGTGTATTATGTACACACTGCTTTTAAAAGGAAAGAAGTGAGAATATGTTACAGCCCTGTTTAAAACTGTTAGGTTCCAGGGGCTGGGGATTTAGCTCAGTGGTTAGAGCGCTTGCCCAGCAAGCGCAAGGCCCCGAGTTCGATCCCCAGCACCAAAAAACAAAACAAAACAAAACAAAACAAAACAAAAAAAACCTGTTAGGTTCCTATAGCTAAGACCCAAATTCTTTGCCACAGCTTACAAGAGCCTGTCTGAACTGGCCTCTACCTGTCTCTCCCAACACATCTCATTCTCTCCTCATTCACTCTGCTACAACCACACTGGTCTTCCTTTTGTTCCCCAAACATGCCAAGCACTTTCTTGCCTCAAGGCCTTGGTATTTTGCTGGTTCCTCTGTTTAGATCACTTTTCCTGGCTCTCTACATACTTGGCCCATTCTCATTGTTAAGGTCTTAGCTCTACCATTACCTTCTCACAGAGCTCTTTCTAACCATCCTGTCTAAAGTAAACCCCTCTCATTTTTGGCATTATCCTATTTAGTTTTTTTAAAGTAGTCTCATTACTGGTTATAATTTTGTTTTTGGCTTTGTTTTTGTTCATTCTTTATTTTTTATTTTCCTGGGCTTTTAATCTTTTCTTCCTTCATTTCAGTATTCCCATTGTCTAGATTATAGCTTGCTATAGAAAGATGTTAATATGTATTTGTTGGCAGAATGAATAACCTGTTCTCTGAGAGTAGAAGGAAGAAGATAATTTCTCAGTAAATACAGAAAAGATATCTGTAAAAGTATCTTATATTTTTTGGAAGAATCTGCACTGGGAAAAAATTACTGAGTGAGAAATGACTTTTAAATTATTAAAATTCGAGGGCTGGTGTACTTAGCAATCCCTCAGTGCAATCTCAAGCAGAAAAAAAAATACAAAGTGATAATTTAAAATTAATTTTATAATAGGAATGAAGAAATATTTTGGAGAACTTTGGAATATAAAAATACAGTCATCTAAACAATGTTAACATTATGCTCAAACTTGAAAAAGTGAATTATCATGTGAAATAACAAAATGTTGCCCTGCTGTAGACACCATAATTGAAAGACCAAGAAGTCACGTGGAATTAACAATACTGCAGAAGTCAGGAGTTATGAATGAGCAAGAATATCATTCCAGTTTTAGTATATGTGCTGCCGAAGCAAGCATTGAGCAAGAATATCTTATACGTCTATCAGTCACTTGATCCTCCTAGTTATTTGGTAAACAAGTCAAAAGTCCTTTAAGGCCTGCCTCTGAATCACACCAGAAATCTAGGCTGCAATACTGCGTAAATGTGAGAAGCAAATGGAACTTTCCAATATATAAATATAAAATAACCTGATATGTTGAAAACAGCAAAAGAAACCATACATAAAAATGCATGCACACATAGAGAAACTCCCCAAAAGGCAAAAGTTAATTTATGGGGTTAAAAGTCAGGTTAGTGGTTGTCTTTGGGAGGAGAAAGGATTTGAAGGGAGAATGAGGGCTTTCTGGGTGCTGGTCATGTTCTATTTCTAAACCTAGGTTCTGATTTTCTAGGTGTATTCTTGGTGAAAATTCATCAAGCTGAATGCTTTTCTGTAACTGTTCTCTTTCAATAAAATTTTACTTAAAAGTATGTCCAGAACATGTAGGAGGTCATAAAAAAGGTAAAAAGGTAGATGATGATTCAAAAAACTCATCAATCAGGTAAAAAAAAGTCAGCCATCACAACACACAGGGTCTGACTCCTTTCCTTTTCCCCAGGTAAGGCAGATTCTTTAGGGAGTCGTCTTACCCACAGGATTCTCCACCAGGTGTTGACTTTGTATCCGGCTATGCAACTGAATTTAGTTATTAAATCTAGAAGTTTTTTGGTGGAGTTTTTTGGGTTGTCTATGTAGAGTATCATGTCATCCGCAAATAACGGTAATTTAACTTCTTCCTTTCCTATCTTTATTCCTTTTATTTCTTTCTCTTGTCTAATTGCTCTGGCTAATGTTTCCAGAACTATGTTGAATAATAGTGGTGATAGTGGGCAACCTTGTCTTGTTCCAGATTTTAGTGTGAAAGCTTCCAGTTTCTGGCCATTTAGTGTGATGTTGGCCATTGGTTTGTCATATATGGCTTTTATCAGATTTAGATATATAACCTCTATTCCTAATTTCTGTAGGGTTTTTATCATGAATGGGTGTTGGATTTTGTCAAATGCTTTTTCTGCATCTATTGAGATGATCATGTGATTTTTGTTTTTGACTTTGTTGATATGATGTGTTACATACAGCATTTCTATACGCAAACAATAAACCCACTGAAAAAGAAATAACAGACGATATACCTTTCACAATTGCACACAAAAAAATAAAATACTTAGGAATCTATCTAACAAAGGAAGTAATTGATCTTTACATTGAAAACTACACCACTCTAAAAAAGGAAATAGAAAGGGATATCAGAAAATGGAAAGATATCCCATGTTCCTGGGTAGGAAGGACCAACATAGTGAAAATGGCTATACTTCCTAAATTACTCTACAGATTTAATGCAATTTGAATTAAGATACCACCAACATACTTCAAAGACTTAGACAGGACAATCATGAATTTCATCTAGAACCAGAAGAGACCAAGAATAGCAAAAACAATCCTAAGCAATAGGGGAGAGGCAGGGGGCATCACAGTTCCCGACCTAAAACTATACTATAAAGCTACAGTGATAAAAACAACATGGTACTGGTAAAAAGACAGACCAGAGGATCAATGGAATACATTGGAGGATGCAGAAACAACCCCAAACACACTCAAATACCTCATCTTCGACAAAGGAGCCAAACACCCTCACTGGAAGAAAGATAGCCTCTTTAACAAATGGTGCTGGACAAATTGGCTTGCCACATGCTGAAAACTAAAACTAGATACATGTCTCTCACCATGTACTAAACTAAGATCGAAGTGGGTCAAAGATCTAAACATTAAAACAGAAACACTAAATTTACAGGAGAATAGAATAGGAAGAACCCTCAAAGACATAGGTGTGGGGAAAAAATTTATGAACAGAACCCAGACTGCACGGGAAACAACACAAAGAATCATTGCTTGCAACCACATGCTATTAAAAAGCTTTTGCACAGCAAAAGAAATCACCAGTAGAGCAGGGCAAAAACCCACAGACTGGGAAAAAATTTTTGCTAGCTATCCATCAGACAAAGGTCTAACATCTAGAATATACAAAGAACTCAAAAAAAATTAAACCTCCCAAATGTAAAGACCCAATCCAAAAATGGGGATCTGAAATGAATAAACATTTCTCAGATGAAGAAATTAAAATGGCAAATAAGTATATGAAAAAGTGTTCAACATCACTAGTCATTCGAGAGATGCAAATCAAAACAACGTTAAGATTCCACCTCACTCCAGAAAGAATCACGTCTATGAAAAAACCAACCAACAACAAATGCTGGAGGGGGTGTGGGGAGAAAGGAACCCTCCTCCACTGTTGGTGGGAATGCAGACTGGTCCAGCCACTGTGGAAATCAATATAGAGATTCCTCAAAAAACTAGAACTAGAGGTTCCATTTGATCCAGCTATTCCCCTACTGGGGATCTTCCCAGAAGAACTGGAATCATCATACCACAGGGATGTATGCACCACCGTGTTTATAGCAACACAATATGTAATAGCTAAGTCTTGGAAACAGCCTAAATGCCCAACAATCAATGAATGGCTAAAGAAAATGTGGTTTTTCTATACAATGGAGTACTACACCGCCATAAAAAGGGTAAACTAGAATCATTTGTATGTAAATGGATGTTCCTTGAGAACATACTATTAAGTGAAATAAATCAGACACTCATGAATACACATTGAATTGTTTCTCTGATATGAGAAACCATGGCTATAAAAAAGGACAAAGAGGTATAATAGATATAATATAAAAGGAAGATAATATTCAAAGGAGAGGAGCATTGGAGGGAGAGAGGGGGGAGATGCAGGAAGGGAAAAAAGGGACAGAAAAAGGAAAGGGAATTTATGGAGAAATGTGAATGAACCTGCTGTAAATACGGATGGAGGGAATAGAGGGGAGGAGTGGGGAAGAGGGGGGAGAACCAAGATGCATCATGTACAGGTACAAAATAAATGTGATGAATGTGACCATTATATGTACATTGTACCAATACATGTTCTTGGTTAAAAATTTAAAAAATTAAAAAAAAAAAAAGATTCCCCACCAGTAGAGGCAGCTCATCTTGTTTTCCCACTTGATGCATAAGTAGATGGAACCTGTGGCCAGGTAAATAAGTAAATTAGATCCTCACAGGCAGTTAGAGGCTGATTCAGGAACAGAATCTGACATTTTGTTTCTTGCCCCCGAGCTTTGCATACTGGAGACACCTGCTACTGTGAGCGAGGCCATTTGACTGTACTGAGTTTAGGCACCAAGCAGCCAATGCCTTCATAAGCTTCAGCAAATTTTTCTCTAATTATAATACATAATGGGATAAAGGTGGGGATAACCCCTCATTTATTTCTTACTTGAACTGACTTCAGATAGATATCATGCCAATTGGCACTGTGAACGTGGACTCCCCTAGAAACAAATGTCAAGGGGGTACAGCTACAGAACACAAAGAAGCGATTTCAAATAATCATTTTCCTATTCCAAAGCCCATTTACTACCTATTTTTTTTTTCTTTTTTGGTTCTGGGGATCGAACTCGGGCCCTTGTGCTTGCAAGGCAGGCACGTTAACCACTGAGCTAAATCCCCAGCACTACCTATTGTTTTGAGTGTCCTTATGACACTTGACAGCAGACAACCCAAGGGAAGAGAAAAAACAGCTAACACCTGGATCTTGTCTAGATCAACTATTTCTAAACAGCAGGAGGAGCAAACATTCCTCATCTTCCATTTTTTCAACAAGATTCAAATAGTGGTTTAGAATGTCTCAGATAGAGTACTTTTCTTCCAACCTGATTCTTCTTAAACACACCTGAATGCAAAAAGAAAATCTGTAAGTACAGGGTTAGGGTAGATGAGGACAAGACTGGTAGCTGTCTAGCAGACAATTTATGGTTCAATCCTACCTTTGTGGAGGTCATCCAAAAGGTTTATGAAATGCTTCCCCCATGCAAGTTCCCATTTCTTTTCTTTTTCCTGGAGAGATCTGCCCTGCTCAGAGCAAAATGCAGACCTCTACAAGGTCTAGAGACTACATTATCCCTAGAGTCAACTACATAGGAATTTAAATTGGATAGAGATTCTAGCGTTACAGTTATTTATAATTTCCTCCCAACATGTGAATAAATCTTCCTAACCACCTGAAGTCAGTTTTCTCTCAACGCCTAATCTATTTCTTTGTGTAAAATTTCCTCTAAATTATATTCTTTCTTAGTCAAAGATGCTGCCCTGCCCACAAACTTGCTCCCAAGTCATCTTTTTTGTTCCTATTTTCTTCTTTAAGAACTCTTCTCTTTCTGATGAGTGACCTGGCTCTCACTGTTTATCTCTTTTGCCCAGCTCTCAACATTTGGTTCCTTTGCTTTCTGAGCTGACTGTTAACAGCTGGCATGTCTGCCTGATGCCTGATTGCTTACACATATGCTGAAGCGCTTGGAAGAGAGAAACACTCAAGGTGTATTCAAGATAGGACGAGGTTTTTTT
>PVJO010011439.1:0-59744 GCA_004026905.1 Hystrix cristata | reverse complement strand
CTCATGCTTCACTCTGCTGTCATTTGTTTTTATTGCATTTTATTTTAAAATTATGCCATTAATAGTAAAGCTAGTAGTAGTAGAAGGAGAAGGAAGAGAAGGAGGAGGACAAGGAGGGCGAAGAAGAGAAGGGGAAAGGAATATATCTACAAAGATAAAATAAATTTAGAAGGTCTGAAAGGGTATAAAATGGAAAAGTTAGTCTTTCCTACCCCTCTCCCCAGTCAACTAGTCTACTCAGGGACAACCAATGTTGTAACTTCTGTATCCTTTCCGAGATACTTTATGAATCGCTCTCCCTTTCCCTTTATATTACACACACACACACACACTCACACACACCTGCACACACACCTTGGGAAGCTAATGAAGGCATAGCAACCATAGTGTTCTTCGCTTAACTTTTAAAAATTATGATGTATTGGAGATTTTCCGTATTATTCTTTTACATGATGGCTTAGTGTTCTATGATTAATTTAACCAGGTCCTATTATTGGATTTATTCCAGGATAAATAAGGCCAAAACAAATATCTTGATGTATATATTTCTGAAGTGAGCATACCTGTAGGATAAATTCCTAGAATTGGAACTGTTAGCTTAAAGTGTACGCATATTTTGAAAGATATGCAAAGTTGTTCCCCCTCAAGTTTGAACCAAATTTCAAATCTGTGACTACTGTGTAAGGGAGCTTATTTCTCTATGCTCTCTGCAAAGCAGCGAGTTATTGTTGGTATCAGTGAGATATTAGTGAAGTTTCTGTATGAACTTCGTTTGAGTGACCTTGAGTATCTCTGCAAATATTTAGTGCCCACTTAAATGTCCTTTTCTGTAGACTATTACATTTCTATATTTTGTCTATTTTTATGTTGGATTGTTGGCCTTTTTCATACTGACTTTAGTTGTTATAATAAATTTTAAGTTTGGGTATAATAGATTTTATGTGGATTATAATGCTTTCCAGGTGATTATGCATCATTTCTAAGTTAAAAAATATATTACATGTTCCAAGAACCTCACCTACCAAATAATTAACTTTTATATTTACTTGTGATTTGGGAGCTGATATTATTTCAGTCCCAATTTTTGCATCTTCCAACTGACTAGAATTTTTTTTTACTGATACACCTGTGTATCAGGAAAACGCCCCAAAATCAAAGATTAAGCTAAATCAAATAATAACAAAATTCAATAATTAGAAGGCTACAGATGAACATACAGAATTACTATACCATTATTAGTCTTAAGGTCCATAAAGAATAATCAGCTAAAAGCTACAAGAGTAGAGAGACAATACCATTTTGAAAGCACTACAGAAAATACTTACAAATAAGTTTAATGAGAAGTGTAAAATTGATATAAGGAAAACTTAAAAGCAATTCTAAATGATGCAAAAGTAGACCTTAATAAATGGAAAGACAACTTTGTTTTTTTGATATGACAATTTGAATGTCACAAAGATTTTGGTTTGCTACAAATTATGAATTCAATTTGATTCCAATAAAAATACCAAAAACTTTTTAAAGGAACTAGACAGGTTGATATGGAAATTTATATGACAAAATTAAAAAAGAAGAATAGCCAGGAAAACACGAACAGTGAAAAGCTTATGAGAAGCCACCAACCTATCACACGTTAAATCATATATTAAAGTCAGTATAACGGAGACAGTCTGACACTATGGGTAAACAGACCGATGGAATGAAACAGAAAGCCCAGAAATAGGCCCAGTGGGTAGTGAAATTAGGTATATGATAAAGATGGCATCTCATATCACTGGGACAAAGACAGACTTTCTTATAAATGGTGCTGGGACACCCAGGCATCCACAGGGGAAAAGAACACTCAATCGATACCCCTCACCACACACCAAAATAAATACCGGTGTACTGATCAGGGATCTAAATGTAAAAACTGGAACCATAAAAGTACTAGAAGAAAACATGGGTAAATTTTGCTTTAACTTTAGTGTAAGGGTAGTTTAATAAGAACTTACAACATAGATGTAACAAAAGACAGTAAATTTGATTAACATTTTAAAAAGTTTTACATGTTAAAAACACCTTAAAAATTTGACAATTGACCAAAGCTCCAACCAAAGTGACACAGATAGCTGACAAAAATGATGTAAAAAATTTCCCTTCAACACACAAAAAGATATTTAACTTTGCTCATAATATAAGAATTAAAAAAAAGAAACAAAAAACAAAAACTATACAATTCTTTTGGGTGGGTAATGGGGCTGGAACCCAGGGTCTTCACACTGAGCTACATCCCTAGTTCTTTTTAAAATTTTCAATTTTGAGAGAGCCTCACTAAATAGCCCCAGCTGGGCTCAAACTTGGGAATCCTTCTGCCTCGGCCTCCCAGAGTACTGCGATTACTGTCTCTCCATTACTGCAAATTGAATCCAGGGCCTCATGGATGGAAGATGAGCACCATACCACTGAGCTACATCCCCAGCCCATTCTGTTTTATTTATTTATTTTTTGACGAAGTTTCACTATCTTGTCCAGACTGGCCTGGAATTTGTGATTCTCCTGCCTCAGCCTCTTAAGTAACTAGGATTATAGGTATGCACCACCACATTCAGCTATGAGACAATTCTTCTATAGGACTGTCAAAATTAAAAAGCACCATTGTGTGCCACGTAGGATGTCTCAGTTAATAATAGACTGCACATATAATGGTGGTTCCGTAAGATTATGTTGCCTAGGAATGTCATAGCCTTCTAGGTTTGTGTATATACATTCCAGGATATTTTTACAATGACAGAATCATCTAACAATAGATTTCTTGGAACACGTTCCTGCCGAGTGACACAAGACTATAGTACTTTCTCTTGGAGAAGCTTTGGGTTCACAGCAAAATCAAAAGGTGAAGATACTTCCCATATCATGTTCTTGAGGCAAACAAAATTTGGTTCCTTATAAATTACCCAGTATGTGATATTGTTACAGCCACAGAAAACAGGCTAAGATAACCACCCAAAGCCCACAGTGGACTTCAGGACTTGGTCTTGCTGGTGGACGTCCTTGGTGGGCTTGGACAAACATATCTACCATTACAGTATTACAGAGAGTTTCATTGCCCTGAGAGCCTCTGAGCTCCATTTATTTATTCCCCCACAAACCCCTAATCTTTTTTTACTATCTCTATAGTTTTGCCATTTCCAGAATGTCATATAATTGGAATCAACAGTACACAAATTTCACTTTGGCATCCTTCACATTCACTTAGCAATATGCACTTAAGATTCTTCCATGTATTTTTATGTCTTGATAGCTTCTTTCTTTAGCACTTAAAAAACTGGATGTATCACAGTTTATTCAACTAACTGAAGGTCATCTTGATTGCTTCCAAGTTTTGCAATCATAAATAAAGCTGTTGTAAATATCTGTGTGCAGGTTTTTATGTGGATCTAAATTTTTAACTACTTTAGGTAAATATCAAGATATGCAGTTGCTGGATCATAGTAAAAGTTTGGTTAGTTTTGTAAGAAATGGCCAGACTGTCTTCAATATAGTACTTTTTAATAGCTGGAAGATAACGAAAACTGTTGCAACCCATATACTTATGGAAAGAAGGAGAAAGTAGTACTGGAGATAGTCACTGTGCATTCATGGTTTAACACATGAGCATCTAGATATAGGCATGTATATATGAACATTTATGTATCTGTGTGTGTAAATACATACACACCATTCCTGATTATAGGGTGAACAACAGCTCAGTGACAATAAGTACACCTAAAGTACATATCTTCATTTCTAAATGCCATCTTCCACTAAAAAGAATGTTTTCTTTGGGGATTCAGCTCAGTGGTAGAGTGCTTGCCTAGCAAGTGCAAGGCCCTGAGTTTGATCCCCAGCACCACAGCCCCCCATTTAAAAATTTAAAGAGAATCAGTTCTCTTTGGAGAAAACACACAAACCTAGAAAATCTCATTGCCCCCAAAAGTAAGGAACTAGTTTTGAGATTTAAAAAGACATGCCAAAAGGACACAAGGGCCAGATCGACAGGACTCCCACAGCCAAATCTGAAAATTCAAGCATTGAAATAAAGGAATATGGCATATTGAATGATACAAGAATCATTAGTTCATAGTAAAATAAGTAAGAAGGGAAAGCTCTTTCTTAGAGATTAATAGGCAGCTAATGAACACGGAAGAAACGATGGTTGAAGCAAGAAACAAGCTAATAAGCAAAAGTTTGAATGATAACAAGATATTTACATATTCTCAAAGTATCTCTCCATAAAATTCTAATTACCAGGGAAATAGTCCCGTTTCCTGGGCGCAATGACTCCCTTGGGGAAGTGCTCCGTCAGGAAACCAGTCAACCTACCGGCCGGCCGCTGACTCTGAGGCTGGAGAGGCGCACATCGCACAGCACCGGGCCACAGAGGGACTCCGGCCAGGACACGGCAAACTACCCTGCCCCGTTTCACAGAACAACGGCCCGGAACCACACATTATGAATGCTTGATACATAGGTGAAAAATAGAATTAATCGTTCGTTTCTACTTTCCCAGAGCACCGCTGGCGTAAGCTTGTATTTGCAGAGGTGGGACGGGGCAGGTTCGGCACAAAGATGCACAGTAACGCCCCGGAACCGGCCTCAGTCGGAAGCCATCTCCAGAAGCGGAGTAAGCAAGCAGTCTTGGCTCCTAGCAGGAACTTGCTGGTCCTCAGGCCGACTTCCGAGCAAGTACGGTCAAAGAATTCTTCCCTCCACACACAAATATTTCAGCCAAATTCGCTTTTTTAAAATTTTTTTGGAGACAGGGTCTCATCACGCAGTACAGGCTGGCCTCCAAATCACGAGATCCTCCTGCCTCAGCCTCCCTAGTGCTGCGATCAGAGGCACAGCCGTGCGCCACCACACCAGGCTTTTTCAGGCAAATTCGACATCGCACTTTCTGGTTTCCCGCTAGGTGAAAAAGCCAGCTCCGGATGGGCTCGAAGGGGCGGACAAGCTCCTCGGCTGCCAGTGGCTCCTCGCCGGCCCGCCGGAACGCCGGCCGGGGCGCGCGGGGAGGGGAGGGGCGGGGCCGGGAATGCGGGTAGGGGCGGGGCCGGGCGCGCGGGTAGGGGAGGGGCGGGGCAGGGCGCGCCGGGGGCGGGGCGGGGCGGGGCGGGCGGCCCCTCCCCCGTTCCGGGTTCCGCCGGCGGCGGTGGCGGCGGCAGCGCACAGCCCGCACAGGCGCGGCATGGGGCGGCCCCGAGGCCGCGGGCGGGTGCTCGCGCTGCTGCTCGCGCTGCTGCTCGCGCCGCCGGGCTCGGGCGCAGGGCCGGGCCGGCCGCCGCACCTGGTCTTCGTGCTGGCCGACGACCTGGGCTGGAACGACGTGGGCTTCCACGGCTCGCGCCTGCGCACGCCGCGCCTGGACGCGCTGGCGGCCGGCGGGGTGCAGCTGGACAACTACTACACGCAGCCGCTGTGCACGCCGTCGCGGAGCCAGCTGCTGACCGGCCGGTACCAGGTGCGCCGCCCGCCGCCTCTGCGCACGCGCGGCCGGTCCCGCGGCTGCCGGGCGCACATGCGCGGAGCGAGGGTGGGGGCGGGACGCAGCGCGCAGACGCCCGGCCGCGGGCGCGCGGCGAGGCGCTGCGGCTGCGCTGCGCGGGGTGGCGGCCGCTCCGGTGTCGTCGGCGCCCCTGCGGCGTCGGGGTGAGGCTCGCCCTGAAGCCCGGTCGCGGTAGGGGCCTCGCTCTGCGGACCTCCCCGTCGGGAGTGGAGAGCGGCGTGTTTAGATGACTAGGAATGGCGGGACAGTTAGTCGCCGCCCAGACAGCCCTCTAGGTGTTTTTTCTTTTCTTTTTTTAAACCGGCCGGGCTGGTGGAACTTGCCGGTAATCCCACTACTGGGGAGGCTGAGGCAGGAGGATCGCTGTGGGTTCCAGGCTAGCCGGGGCTGCATAGTGAGTTCAAGGCCAGCCTGAACTACATGGCGAGATCCTGTCTAAAAAAAAGAAAATCCATTAGTGGGACTTGAACCCTCTAACCACTGACCTCCAGCACCCCCTCCCCCTTTAAAAATTTTAAAACGTTAGAGACAGGGCCTTGCTAAGTTCCCCAGGCTGACCTCGAATTTGTAATCTTCCTGCCTGAGCCTCCACAGTGCTGGGTTTATAGACATGTTCCGGCTGAGGTAGGTGAGAAAATAGCTTGGTAAGCAGGATGACATGTGAAGAATCACGCGGCTAGAAAGTGGTGATTCCAATCCTTGTGCTTTTCCTGTGTGAACTAGTTATCGTAGGCTTATAAATTGCAGTCTTTTCCCTCATCGGAGTAAGATTGCCATGTTCCTAAGATGCTGCTCTAATTATGATGAGTAAATACAGTCATTTGTGCTGCAACTCTTGACGTTCTGTGTGTGCGTGCGTGTGCTGTTTATTCTGTAAACGTTTCGAGTTTAGTGTGCCAGTCAGCAGGTGGCCTTGAAGCCTGCCCTCCCGGGTGCGTGTTCATGTAGCCTTTCATATCAACCTAAGCCTCGTGTCTGAAGACTTGATAAAGCGGGAAGATGGCATTTTGCTCAGACTGAGACACAGCTGTAGCCAAGGCTTGCGGTGGACACGAGGCCTGGCTCCCTTCCCTGTCGCGGTGTGTGCTCCGCGCCTTCCTGATAACAGTCCCCGCAGTAATGCGCATCCCAGAGTGAACGGACCAGTCGGACCTATCCATTCTTCGTGTCTTGATTTCACCCATATTGTTCTGTCAGTTCATGAGAACTATTAGAGATCACCTGGGTTAGCCAGCAGCCTCCTGTGGAGGAGTATATATTTCCAGGAGGGCTGAAGAGCCTGTCTACTGTCCTGGACCATTTGCTAATTCTTCCAACAATTATGAGGTGCAGGTACTACTGTTAGCACCCTTATTTCATAACCAGGAAACTGAGGCCAGAAGATGTTGAGAAACGTGCGGAAGGTCACAGGGCAAGTGAGCCATGAACTGGCAGTGTACTGCAGAGTTGGTACCTAGAACATCGCCTACATGGGATGACTAAAAACATCGCAAGAACAGCTTCATGTTTACTAGATAATCCCCTTATTTTTGGACAGTTAGGTCATTCCTAAACATCTCAGTTTAAAAAATTAATGTGTCATGGGTTAGAAATTGCCTGTTTTAAATGTGAAATAATAGATTTTATTTCTGAGTCATTTGTTGTACATAATTTGGTGCAGTGAAATGAGGAAATTGTTGGTTATTTCAGAATTAGGTACTCAGTATCTACTGAAAAGTCATGTCTGTGGATTCAGCGATCATGTTCCAGATTAATCTTTTAGAGAAGCCCTTCCCATAGTTGTCTCGTTAGTAAAGTGATAAACCTAGACTGACTGATGGAGGTTTGTACTCCTGTGAAATTCCGAGTTTTAGTTTTTTGATTTAGGAAAGTGTGAAGAGCGCAGGGTAGGAATGCTGAGTCGTCGGTGTTGATCTTGGCTGCCTTAATCTCTGACCTCACTGGATGTCATTTCCACATAAACATAAGAGTTGGGTCCTAATAGAGGACATGCAGTAACATACATAACAATAGTATGTAATAAATATGGAAGTTGTATTAGGTGCTGAAGCTCTTTCGAGCTATGAATTCCTTTCACTCTAAGACTTCTCGTTTCCTTAGGGCAGTTTTGTATGTAATGTGGCAGAGGCTCAGTGTCAAGCCCACTAACCCATCTGATGGTAGAGAGATTAATCTTGCCCGACACTGTGCCTTGCAGGTTGCATGTGCTGCTTGCTGTGCTGCTAGGAGGTTACTGAAACAGGAAAGTGAATTCAGGTTTTTATACTAAGGTGTTCAGTCTTTTAATAATCCTTACAAATGGGTCTTTACAAATGATCCTTGTGCCTCAGTTGTTTGGTGAAAAATACAGAGTCTGGGTGAGGTGGGTGGGCTGATGGGGACTGATCAGAGGAGGTCAGCAGTCCTGGCAGCTCCTGGAATGAGAATGGGGGTCCTTCTACCCTCGGGCTAGCATTTTTTCCAATGGCCTTTGACTCATTCATTCATTATTTTACAAATTATATTGTATTTATTTGTTTTGTGTTTATTTATTCGTTTTGGGGTGCTGGGGATTGAACTTGCTAGGCAAGCGCTCTGCCACTGTGCTAAATGCCCAAACCCTATTTTTAAAATAGAAAACACACACATCCTGTGACTTGGGCATCCAGTTCCCATCTTTGGCAGGCACACAGTGCTCTCTGAATTGTATATATTCCTCTGCAACTACTTTATGCTTATACAAACAAATACATATATGGATGTTCTCCTCTTTTTATATGAATATTAACAAACTTCACACTATTTCGCACCCCATGTTTTTCGTTTGTTTCTTTTTGCTTAGCATTTGAGGTCACTATTACTAAATAAAAAGCGTCCTTATTAATCGTTATGGTTATATGTATTTTAAGTGAATAGATCATGATTTATTTAACTAGTCACATAATAATGGACATACAGGTTGTTTGCAGTCTTTTGATATATCAAAGAAAGTGAACTCAATACATTGTGCATATGCATTTTGCACATGTTTGAACATATTTGTAGGACAAGTTCCTAGAAAAGAAATTTCCTGGGTTTAATAGTGGGTGGCATTTGTAGTTTTGATGAATACCGCAAAATTGAACTTGATGAGACTGTATCAGTCAGTGTACATTCCCACCAGCAATATATGATAGCCGTCATTTACACTCTTTTTAAAAGTTAATGATTCACGTGCTATGAAATTCACCATTTTAAAGTGTTGGATCTGGTGGCTTTTCATATATTCACAAGGTTGTGCAAACAATAATTTCATCCCCCCAAAAGAAACTGTGTAATCATTAGCAGCGACTACCCATTTCCCCATTCCACCGCCCTGGGAATCGCTACTCTGTGTTCTCTTTTAAGATTTGCCTGTTTTGGACATTTCTTATAAATCACACGATGTGTGAGCTTTCATATATATCATGATGTGTACTGGCTCCTTCATGGCTTATTATATGGATATGCTATATCTATCCATTCATCGATTGATGGGCATTAGGTTTTTGCTGTTATGAGAGATGCTGCTGTGAATATCCATGTACATGTTTTCATCTGAAAATGTTTATTTCCCTTCTCGTAGGTTTTAATATGTAGGAGTAGAATGCTGGGTCATGACAACTCTAATGCTTGGCTCTTGCAGCACTGTTAGACTTTCCTGCAGCAGCTACATCATTTGACATTTCCACTGGCAGTGTCATATTCTAGTTTCTGTTTCTCTGCATTTTGCCAAAACTTTTTATTTTCTGTTTTTTTATTATGGTCCTCTGGTCATCCTAATGAAGATGAAGTGTTACCTCACTCTGATTTTGATTTATATTTCCTAATGATAATGTTGAGCTCCTTTCAGGTCTTACTGCCCATTTTTCTATCTTCTTTGGAGAAATGTCCACCTGGGTCCTTGCCCGTTTTAAAATTGGATTGTCTTTTTGTTGTTGAGTCGTAAGAGTTCTTTATGCATTTTGGATGCTAATCCTTAAAGATATATATATGATTTGTAAATATTTTCTCCCATTCTGTGGGTTGTTTTCTTGATAGTGACCTTTGATACACAATGTAAGTTTTACATATTGATGTAGTACAGTTTACCTAATTTTTTGGTGGATCTTTTTTTTTTTTTTTTTTTTTTTTTTTTTTTTTTTTTTTTTTTTTTTTTTTTTTTTTTTTTTTTTTTTTTTTTTTTTTTTTTTTTTTTTTTTTTTTTTTTTGGGTGGTGCCGGGGATCAAATTCAGGCCCTTGTGCTTACAAGGCAAGCACTCTAATCACTGAGCTAAATCCCCAGCCCATACCTAATTTTTGTTGTTGTTGCTTGTGCTTTTGGTGTTGTATCTAAGAAATGTCTAATCTAAAATTAGAAATATTTGTTTCTGTTTTCTTCTAGGAGTTTTACAGTTTCAGCTGTTATACTTAGGTCTTTGATCCATTTGCGTTTATTTTTGTATGTGATTTGAGGCAGGTGGATGTGTGTGGATGTCTGGTTGTCCCAGTACCACTTGTTGAGGACTATTCTTTCCATGTTGAACGTTCTTTGCACCTTTGTCCAAGGATCAGCTGACCATAGATCGATGGTTCTGTTTCTGGACTCAGAATTCTATTCCATCAATCTGTGTCTATATCTGTTTTCATACCGGTACCACTACCCGTATTTCATTTCTGTAGCTTTATACTCGGATTCAAAATCAGAACATGTAAATCTTCCACTTCTGTTCTTTTTCAAGGTTGTTTTGGCTATCCTGGGCCCGTTTCTTTTTCCACATGAGTTTTAGGATTGGCTTTTCCGTTTCTACAAAAAAGGCTAGTGGAATTTTGGGAGGATTGTATTGATCTGTAGATCTGTTTGAAAGTATTACAACCTTAAAAATGTGTCTTCCGAGCCTTGAACATGTGATATATTTCTATATTGGTCTCCTTTAATTTTTTCAACAATTGTTTGTAGTTCAGGCATACAAATGTTGCATGTCATTGGTTAAATTTATTTCTAAGTATTATTATTACTATTATTATCATACCAGGAATTGAACTCAGCGGTGCTCTATCACTGAGCTACCTTCCCAGCCCTCTTTATTTTTTTGTTTTGAGCCAGCATCCCACTAAGTTGCCTGTCCAGGCTGGCCTGGAGTACTCCTTCCTCAGTCTCCTGAGGAGCTAGGAGTACAGACCTGAGCCACCAAGACAGGCTGCGATTTACTATTTATGACAGTATTGTAAATGGAATTGTTTTCTGAATTTCATTTTCTATTATTCATTGCTATTGTATAGATGTGGAAGTGATGTATGTTAATCACCTGCAACCCTGTTTAACTTAATAGGTGCGATTGTGTGTGTGTGTGTGTGGGGGTAATCTTTAGGGTTTTCTGTATTTGCAGGTCATGTTGTCTGCAAAGAGAAATAGTTTTCTTTCTTGCTTTCAAATGTGGAAGTCTTTTATTTCATTTTCTTGCTTAAGTGCTCAGGCTAGAACCTGCAGTGTAGTGTTAAAGGGGCAAGAGGAGATAACTGTCTTGTTCCAGCTTTCTGTTTATCATCATTAAGTATGATGTATTCATTGATTTCACTGAACAAATACTTAGGGACCAATTTGTTGCCCTGGGCATTGTGCCATAACCTGGGGTGTGTAGTCTGGTAGAGGAAGGGGAAGGGAAGGAGCAACTGGGAGGGAAGTGAAAGAAATCCAAATAAAGGCAGAGCAGCCAGCGTAGGGGAGAAAATAATGCAGGTAAAGTGACAGTGGAAGGAAGGGTGGGCAGAGGCCCGGCCCGGGAGCCGGCCATGAAGGTTGGGCGAGAGCTCGATAAGGCGGCAAAGCAGCAGCATCCGGGCCCTGAGGCTGGGGCGGAGGGAGCTGGCGGAGGAAGCACACTGGACTGCACCCAGGGAGGCCGGGTCTCCCTGGGCCCAGCGCTGCCCACTCGTGGTAAACCGTCTACCTTCAGCTTTCCTTGCTCCTGTTTTCGCGGGGTGCACTGAGGAGTGTGTCCAAGCTGACATGTTCTGAGTTAGTGTATTTTAAGGAACCACTGTCCAGTGCTTGTGGCAGGCTTATTTTTCAAATGGTCCCTAGAAAATGCATTCGAAAGCCTCAAATGTAACTATCTTTTCATCCTGTCTCCCGTAGATGGCCCCTGTTTGTTAGTTTCTTGGTGGGCCTTGGAGACTTTTTAGGCATTTTAGGAATTAGATTTTATATCCGTTTCCCCCTTGCTCAAAAATCACAACATGAAAAATACTGACTTAAAAATCCTCTGGCTTCTCTAATAGAATTGTATACTGCTTTTAGTTCAAATGGGGAACTTGAATATATTAATTTTTCCTAGTCGAACAAACTGACTTCGTTCGACACAAACAGCTCATTATAGGCTGCATTCCCAGTGCGCACGTGAAGAGCAGCTGTCTTTAGCCTCCACCTGGTTTCACCTGTCTCCGCCTGAGGAGCGCGCCCTGCGCACACTGTGTGGGTGTGTGTGGCTGCAAGAGCAACGGTCCCACTTAACTGTGGGACCACAGTCCCACTTGCTTGCTTGCTTTTTAAGAAATCAAGAAGATTGAAAGGTAACCAGAGTGGTGGCCTCAGGGGAGCTGGGGAAGGGTCAGTAAGGAGCTGCTGCTCGCTCTGCCAGAACCGCAGACCTTGGCAAGAAGAGGTGTGGGAAGGCTGTCTCCAAGGCCTCGTCCTTCAGGGCCCCAGGCCACATTTTTCTTGATCACATTGATAAATGGGCAAGATGTGCCTTTGCGCTCACCCCTGAAGCAGAACCCTGGACAGGAAACAGAGAAGCTGCGTCCTCCTTGTCCCTCCAGGGTCCTGCCAGCTCCCCATTGGCCGGCCTGTGTGGCTCCTGCCCTTGGCCTCTCCCGTGTTAGCAGTGGGGCAGAGAGGAGCCAGGATGGGAAGGAATGGGGCAGGCCTTGGGGGAGGAGGGAGGGAGGGGCAGCTCTCCTCTCTGTATTCCTGTGCTTGGGCAGAAGCAGATGCGCTAGCTGCAGAGAGACTGGCCAGGTGACCCCACGGAAACACATCCAGACTTCTGCATGCAGAGCCCTGGGTGACTCGCAATGATGCATCTGTGGTCTGCTGAAGCCAGTCTGCCTCAGCCTCCCCACAGCCAAGACACATTTTCTCAGAGGGAAAGGGGAGTCTAGAGATCCAATTCTGCAATATTGAAGATATTGTAAAGAAATAGTTCTATGTTTTGTGTATTTTACCTTGCAGAGCACTAGTAATGCAGAGTTAAGGAAATAAGTTTGGGCTGAGGGGAATTTGATGATTTGACTTTTGGGATTTTTGTCGATTAATTTTTTAGGTTTGTTATTTCAAGAATCACTCTGATGTAAAACACTGTCTCTGGGCCAGGGATTTAGCTCAGTGATTAGAGTGCTTGCCTTGCAAGCACAAGGTCCTGAGTTCAATCCCCGGTACCAAACCAAACCAAACCAAACACTGTTGCTCTCTGGTCATCTTTTATTTTTGTTTCCGTGTGTGTGCATTGGGGTGGCTACTGAGGATTGAGTCCAGGGCCTATGTACTAAACTGTATTGCCAGCTCTGTTTTAGTTTGCATTTTGAAACAGTCTTGTTAAGTCACAGTTGCCCAGGTTGGCCCTAAATTTGCAAATTTGTAAGTGCTGGCATTACAGGTCTCTACCATCGTGCCTGGCTGTTTTTGTTTTCTTGATCATGTTACCTCACTAAAAGTTCTTTACCTTCACCTTTCTTCCTGTTTTCCTTCTTTTTCATTTCTCCTTTTCATTGTAAGTCCCTGTTGGCTTTATAACAGAAGTCAGTGAAACCATTTCTGCCTTGTTTATTCTTTCTACAAACAACATCCCTTTGAGATTTGGTCAGAGATCTGCATTGTTTACTACTAATCAACACCAAAATGAGGAGACCCTAAAACTGTCAGTTTTGTGGGCCAGTTCTGCTGCCCAAGTATGGAAGGCCCAGGCCAGATGGCCAAGGCGGGCTCCTGACACACATAACCTGTGTTCTGTAGCTCTTGGCTTCAGCAGTGTGGGCAGCTGACCGCTTGTTTGATGGCTTCAGGGGGAGGGAGCAGATTTTCTAGTACTCGCTTGTTCCATGGGGCACCTCCAGGAATAAACCCTGAGGTGGCACAAGTCATGTTTACTGTGGTTACACCTTGGAGTGTACTGGCCAAGGCACAACCTGGAAATTCTCAACCCTCGAATGGCGACCAGAGTGTCTGTGATTTGTTCCTGTCACAGAACCTCTGTCCTGGCTCTCTGGCATGTGCCGTGGAGGAGCAGCGCTGCCCATTTTTCTGAATTTTCACGTAGCAGGTAGTGTTTGTTGCACAAATATATAGGTACAGTGAGGGTCCGAGCTCCCGTTGCACAAGTGAGATGAAGCGAACGGAACCTCCCTTTGCTGAGCTAGTGTGAGCTCATCACCGTCGAGGCTGTGAGCGAAATGGTGTTAAGGTCCATGCGTAGCACATGTAGCCCCTTGCAGTTTCTCAGGAGGGTGGCCGAAACATTGTGCCCTGAGCTGCGTGGCAGATCGTCAGACGACTGCCCAGGACTCAGAAAGGGAACTGGACAAGGTTCTGATGTGGGGGCTGCCGTCTTCCTCTCATCCAGCAAGACACCGTACCAGTTTCTCTTTTAGCCTCCTGATACCATACTGTAAGGATCTCTGAGGTCTACAGAGGAAGAAAAAGTGATGGGACCAAATCAGTTATCATGGGCAACAAACACATTCCAAGGAATTCTCATCAGTTAGCTCGTGGACCCAGCCCGGAAACAAGGCAGGTCCTCCCGGGATTTGCAGACCCTTAGCCTTTGCAGAGCGAATACTCAATGGGCAAAGAGGTGTCCTGGGAAAGAGGACTTAGTCTAATGAAGGAGAGGCAGCTACACGGGGTGGAATGGAGGTCCCCGCATGGAATTTCACATATAAGGCCATCTCCAGACATGCACTCTGGTTATGGAGATGGGTGTTCGAGTGAAGTGTTTAAATTCTGTGGTGTCCACAGGGCACCTTCTTTTTCTCTTTTGATTCCAGCGGGTGACCTGTTACCCTGCCCGTGAAGCACGGTGTGACTCTGTAGTTAGTGCTGAGTTAAGGTGCTGGATTGGAACCAGCTTGGCATTTGCCTGTTTACGGCTTCCCGGCACATTACAGCCTCCTGACTTCAAATAGTGCTCAAACAGACCAAAACATGTTTTTGGCTGTCATCCAGAGTTTGGCTTCTGCTTCCCAATAATGCCATAAAAATGTCCTGTCAAATAAATTCTCAGAAACGGAAAAGAATGAATTCCCTACTCCATATGACTGGAGATAATGGAGGCAGCTTCAGCTGACCGCCTGGCCGGGTGCCCAGGGCTTAGGAAAACCGAACCGCGGAGCACCTCTTGGCAGCACTGTCCGGCGATCAGAGTTAATTCTCTGCGTGAGACAGATGAGCTTTCCATTTAAGGTATTTATCTCCACTGGGCCTTTGGGTTCCATAAAATATCTTTACATATCCTTCTTGCTCGCCAGTTAGTATATATGATGAAGTTTTGAGCCTGGGATCAATTTTCTGTTGATTAAACTTGTAGTACTAACGATGGGAAGAATTCTTGGATGGGGGGATCTATGTGTATGTGTATGTTGAGAGCAACATTTCCCTTTCCCTGGATAACTTCTTTATTGTTTAGGGTCCCAGGAAAGAGGCAGTATATTCAAATTAGGATAATTTAGAGAGGGTTTATTTACAAAGGATTCATTTTAAAGGTGTGATGTGTGGGGAAACACAGGGGCTGTGTGGGGACCCAGTGGGGCTGTTACTGCCCCCAGACCGAAGGGGAGGAAGAAGCGGGTGGGGGTTATCAGAACCTAGAAGGAGTTGGTAGAAAATGTTGCCTTCGGAGTGGCCTTTGATACAGCAGAGGTGGCCAGGCCGGGGCGACCTGGCAGCCCGATGCCCCTTGCTCTCTTTTGTCCCCTCGCTTCCAGCCAGGGCTCTCCATTAGCTCCCTTGGCTCTAACCCCAGTGAGAGGCCAGCGGCACAGTACTCCTCTGCTCTGGTCCTCACAGGGCGGCCTCTAGGGCCGAGGTTGGGCTGATGGAGCAGATTGTAGGGTGAATGGAAGGCGTATGGCACGCATCTAATTATTGTTGAGAGAGGCATATAATCTCAGTAGAAAAACTGAAAGTCATATTAATTTTTAGATAGCCGTATCGATACATGATTGACCTATAATAAACGACACAGACTTAAAGTATACAGCTTGCTAAGTTTTGACGTGTATATATGCCTGTGAAACCATCACTATCATCGGGATAGTGACTGTTCATCATTCTCAAAACAAACCCACTTTATTAACATTTAAGTTATTCTGTGCGGTTTTTATAGGACACTGTGGAATGATAACATGAAGTTGAGCCATAGAGGGTGTGCTTCCAAAACTGGCTCTGGAAAGATACACAAAAAATAAAATCTAAGATTATGCCGAAGTTTGTCAGAAAGCTAATTGTTGTTTGTAATAAACATAAAAAGATTATGAATTTGAAGTTTTTTGGGGTTTTCACTCATATCTGCCTTTTGTCAAATATTTAAAGCGAAAGCAAACCAAAAGTCTGTGGATCTGTCTGGTCTCAATATTTGAATCTGAGAAAAATCAGCGATGTGTTTAGTTATACTGGCAGAACTGTAGATTAGCAGGACAGGTGTGTGTTTTATATGATGGTTGTCTTTGCCGTAGTACACTCTAAGGGGCCTATTGACAAGAGGAGATGTGTTAATAACAGTGCTTATAGTTGTTACCATGATGCTGTTGTTTGCCGTATACTTTGCATTTTATGTTATCTTGTGAGTCCTGCCGACACCCCAGGAGGGAGACGGATGAGGAGCCCGAGCCTGATTACAGTATTAACTTACTGAAGGAAGTTACCAAAGTTACTGCCTAGTGTTACAAAGCTGGTGAGTGAGAGTCAGGATGAGATTTAACTCCTTGAGCTTTATATTATTCTGCTTTAAATTCTGAAACAAGTAAATCACTCACAAACACATCTTCAGCCGCGTGTTTGGAACAGATTGCTTGCTGCCCACTACAGTGGCTGTGGACACCAGAGCCAGGCTAGTGGTCAGCTGGCGGTTCCAGCCTTCTGTGTCCTGCAGGTCAGGAGCTCCCAGCGCGGGGGCAGCTGGCGTCTGGGGCAGGCTTACAGAGACCAGAGAGCCACTCCCCAGCTGGACTAGGACGAGGAGGGTGGCAGGTGACAAGCTTTAGAGGGAGACGAGCTGGCCGGCCCGGAGGGAGACCTGGGGCACCTTGTCAGACCGCAGGGATGCAGAGGTATCGGTCGGCCCGAGAGCTGTGATGGGGTCACACTGACTTCTGTGCTGGCCTTTGACAGACCCCGTGCAAGTTCAGGTTTTGGCCTCGGCAGTTTTTATTCCCAGTGCCTGGACTGCTCTGGCCCCAGACTCTCTGGAGCTCCCTCCCTCCTTCGCTGGTCTGACTGCTCAGACCTCTTGTCCTCGGCGGAGCTTTCCCATCCCAAGTGTCGTCTGTCACTGGGGTAGAGGAGCATTCTCAAACTTTCTTAGGATCTCTGCACTTGCTTAAAAATCATTGATGACTCAGGCATTGTACACTTATGAGTTATACCATTCAAAATTAAAACAGAAATTGAAAAAAATACTGTACTCTGTGAAAAACAGTAATAATTAATTCATTACATGTCACCATAAATAACAAAAATTAGCTGTACTTTCCAAAATAAAATAATTGAGAAGTGTAGAATTGTTTTGCAATTTTCGTACATCCTTTCTGTTAATAGAAGATCGTTACACTGCCAATCTGTTGCAATACATTTTAGTGTATTTTTCGTGAAAATTGATGAAGAAAACCTGGCCCCACACAGACTTGTACTTTCTCTTTTAATGGGAAAGGGGGGAATCTTTTGATAGACTTTTTAATATATGGTTTGAAATCTACAGTGTTTTAATTTAAGATTATTTTTTTTTTGAGACAGAGTCTCACTGTGTAGTTCAGGCTGGCCTTGAATCTAGGGCAGTCCTCCTGCCCCAGCTTCCCAAGTGCTGTGATTACAGGCATGCATTGCCACACCCGGCTCAGTTTAAGAATTTTTATTTTTACAAAACAAAATCCTACGCATTCTGTTTTTAACTTTCAGTACAGTATTCAATAAATTACGTAACTATTCAATACTTCATTGCGCATAGGCTTTTTGCTTGACACACCTGTAATCCTAGCACTCTGGAAGGCTGAAGCAGAAGAGTAGAAAGTTTGAGCCCAGCCTGGGCAATTTAGCAAGACCTTGTCTCAAAAACAAAAACAAAAAAATACTGGTGTATAGCTCAGTGGTAGAGTGCTTGCCTCGCTGTATACAAGGCTCTGAGTTTAATCCCTGGTACCAGAAAGAGGAAAAAAGGCAAAAAGCAAAACTAGGGTATGTGTTAGGTGGTTTCGCCCCACCGTGAACGCAGCGAAGGCAGGCTGAGGTGAGCTGTGACACTTGGTAGGTTGTGATACTTAGTAGGAGTATTAAATGCCATTTTTACTTATGGTATTTTCAGCTCATGATAAGTTTATTGGAAGCATAACCCCATTGGAAGTTGAGGAATTCAATTATTGTGCATATTCCATTTTAATGTTATTCTAAAATCCAGCAAGTGGTTGTTTCTTGAAGAGTAGCAGCATTGTGGACCTTGGACCGGGGCAGACTTGTGTGAGGTGCCCCAGGCAGAGACAAGGGCTGCTTTTTTTGAAGGAAAAGTTGATCACCATCTTTTGCGATTGTGGCTTATGCAAGGTCTAATAAGAACATGACCTCAGTTTCATTACGCTGTTGAGTAACTCTTAACAAAGAAATCCTGGCGTCTTCAGAGATGACTGTTCTAGTCAAACCCCAGCTTGTGTGCCCAGGACCTGGAACACCTTTTCCTTAAGGGACCCGCACCTCATGTTATTATTGCTTTTTTTAGGTGGTGAAAAGTTAATGGTTTCTGACACGGTGCTGTGAAAATATCTGATGTTTGTTGGAATGCTTCTGTTCATCCTTTCAGATCCTGTTTGTATTCATTACCCTACTTGAGTAAGTGAGGAGATATCCTTGAACCTATAGAGGAACAGAGTCAAAGCAGATCAATAGATGTGTCCAGTAAATCAGCCAGCCATATGATGTACTTACTTACAGTGTTTCAGTGTCATTAATCCATAATTTTGTGTTTATCTCTTTAAGATCCACACGGGCTTACAGCATCAGATAATCTGGCCCTGTCAGCCCAGCTGCGTCCCTCTGGATGAGAAGCTCCTGCCCGAGCTCTTGAAGGAAGCTGGCTATGCTACTCACATGGTTGGAAAGTGGCACCTGGGAATGTACCGGAAAGAGTGTCTTCCTACCCGCCGAGGGTTCGACACTTACTTTGGTAACAGAAGCGTGTGTTTCTTTAACAACTCAGATGAAATGCAGCCTGCTGGTAGGCACACCCAGGCATGATCAGATGAAATAATGGGCGATTAGACCATGGAACGGACTGCGGAGCTTGGCAAGAGGCCTCTTTCTAATGCTGCTTCCATGGCCAGCTCTGTGCTCGGCGGGGGCGGAGGTGGGCATGTGTGGCAGCTCGGCCCAAGGCTCCCGAGGGCCTTGATGGTCGGCTCCCCTGTCCCTCTCCTGGAAGTGTGTCACCCAGAGAGGGTACAGCCTCCCGCTTTGTGCCTAATTACAGGTGAAACCTAATACAAGCATACTGTATTTCCTTTACACAAGTTTCAACTATTTTTTCTCTCCGAGGACCATATTCAAAGGTTTTCTTCTTTTCTTCTTTCTGGAGAGGGTGGTGGAAAACTGTTTACTGTTGGTAGCCTTCTCCCATCTGTGAGGTGTGTTTTTGAAATCACTGTATCGAGGAGGATCAGTTATAACAATTGGATCAAAACTAATACTAATAAAATGAGGAAAACAAATTTAAAAATGGTAATAGGAAGACCATAAGAAAATAAGTATTCTATGAACTTGAGAGCCCTATAAAAATAGATGTGAAACCTAAAGTTTGTTTTAAAATAGGCCCTTAAGCCTGTTAGAAACTGTGCCTTAATTAATAACCTGTTTGTCTTGCCAGTAGCTCTATATCTTTCTGTCAGATTCTCTCTATATTGAGCTCTCTTTCTGTCTAGCTATTTAGCTGCCTCCCTGCCTTCCATCTGCTGCTTGCTTTATTTACAGCCTGACATAGCCAAGAGGGAACACATATTGAACATAAAACTTTAGCTAGAATAACAAAATCAGGGTGGGTAGAAAAACATGAAATAATGGCAGCAAATTATTTTAAAAAATTTGTGGCTCTAGGTGGGCTTCATAGTCAACCCTAAGCTATGAGATTTCTAAAGTCTAAAGTGAGGGAGAGAGAGAAGAAAAAAAAGAAAAGGCTATAAGAGTCACATTATTTACAGGATAAATGGAAACCAGATGTTCAGGAAGAGTAAAGCATTTTCTGGCTCTTAGACCTAAAAGAAATTTCGCCTTTGGGAGATGATAAAGTGGACAACATCCTTAAAAACATCATTTTAGTAATAAAGTGGTGGTTTTCTTACAGAAATTTCTTGAGCTAATTCTCTTCCATTCAAGCAAGGCCCAGTCTCATATGTGAAATTCAGCGAAGGGGTGTACATGGAGGCCAGGCCAGCACAGTCAGAGCAGCCGGCTCTGTGAAGCCGCCTTGGAGCCAGTTAAAATCAAGATCCAGAATCTCAGACAGGCAGCGCGCGTGCCCCGCGCCCGGGCGCTCTGACAGGCATTGCTAATCGACATTGGCATTCTGGATGAACCCACACGTGTCCTCAGTATCCTCAAGTAGCTGTTAAAAGTCAGACTTGAGTGTAAGTCCACCTTGTCACCTTGGAAATTCTAGAGGAACAAACAGCCTGCATTTCCTTTGAGATTTTTCAGTCAAGCCTTTACTAAAACATAAGTTGATATCTATACTCTGGCCGAAAGGTAGACTGTGGATAGTTTGAATTTTTTATTAAAATTCAGTTGAAAAAAAAACTTGGTCGATATCCTTTTATGGGAATTAAGAAGTCTAATTAGACTTAGATGAACAAACCCTTCATATGAAATGTGACTTGCTGGCAAGAGGAGTATGAGGACCACACAGTTGTTATCATTGTCACAACTGACGTTCTGCTAAAAATAGTCAAATAATTGGTGTGGTGGTGGTGATATATCCCTTTGAAGACCCTAAAAAATCTAGGAATTGTACACTTTAAATGCGTGACTTGTATGGCATGGAGCTATATCTTAATATAGCTATTAAGACATCCAGAGATTGAGTTGCTCAAAAAAATATTTTCTGATTTTTACCTGAAGTGCATAGACTGTTCTCATCTGTAGGCCCAGCTACAGGGTTCAGGTTTGTAAATCACCCTTATGATGAACGCATTATGTGACTGTCAGGTAGTTGCTTAGGGTCAGTTTAGCCAAGTATGTGTGTGAATAAATAGTTCTTGTCGTGGTCATGTGCCCATCTCTAGGGCGAAATGCCCAGCGCCCACAGCTTAGCAGAGGAGAGGGTTATTCTGGCTCCCGGTTTTAGCCCGCCGTTGGCCAGCGCAAGGCAGAAGGCTGGGTGCTAACAGCAGGTGGGCTGCGACAGAAGCCCTGCCTGTCAGAGTGCACGCAGCTCTTGGGGGACATCTAGATAGAAACTGTAACAGTTTTACTTCTGGAACTCTCCTAGTTGTAACAGTTCAATTTAAATAGTTCATATGTGGTGTAATCAGGTATATCCTACACAGAGGTTCTCCCAAATGCACGTTTCTAGATAAGGAACTGCAAGTGATTTCCTCACACTGTAATACATGGTAGTTGGTAAAAACCCAAACTGGACCTCCAGTGTCCTTGTAACCGTGGAAGGTCTCGTTCTGCTGCCCAGTATGTGAAGCCGGTAACCCAATAAATGGAGTGACGAGAAGAAAGAGCTTTATCGGCAGCAAGTTCTAAGATGGGGATTTCTGTCTTTGAAATGCATCTTGCTCAGGGACTTGGGTATGAAGCTTACACGGGAATTCTGGGGAGGTATATTTTAGTCTCAGGCAGGGGTAGGCTGCTGGGTGGTCTGCTGTCCTGATACACATGCTGCTATAACCTGAAGTGCACCACATGTCCTGGGTTCCCTGAAGAAAAGTTACCGACTAGAAAGTTTCTATTTTGCAGAAGAGCTAAACTTGCAGTTAGTCATTAAGACACAGAATGAGGAGGACAGCAAAAGGCAGCTTTGCCCGGGAGCAGTTTTAACCCATCAGGCAGCTGCAGTCAGAGGTGTCATCTATGGCAGAGCAAGTGGGAGACCAATAATGTGTTACTCAGCGGCCCGCTCTGTAAAATTAGGGTTTTTTGTTTTCCTTCGAGATGGGGTCTTCCTGTGCTAGGTAGCCCTGGCTGACCTTGAACTTGGAATCCTTTTGTCTCAGCCTCCTGAGTGCTGGGATTACATATGTACACCACCATGCCTAGTTTGGGATTTGTAATGTCAACCAAAAGCTAGAGGGTTTATTTAGGCTTTCCCCCAGTTACGTCCTGGTCTCTTTAATCATTTGTGAAAGGACAAAAATTATTTTCATGTATACACTTTTTTTCTGTTACACATTAATTAACAAACGTGTTATATTTTCCTGCTTGTTATATATGTAGGAGAAAAGATTATCATATAAAAAGTTACTTTAAGGGGCTGGGCATTTAGCTCAGTGATAGAGTGCTTGCCTAGCAAGCGCAAGGTCCTAAATTCCATCCTCAGCACCACCTCCAGAAGTTACCTTAGGACCAGTTTACTAATGATACGAATTTACTGGGTCATAAAAAAGGAGGACTTAATAAAGAAAATTATATAAGCTATTTAAGGCTCTTAATTGTCAACTTAGGGAAAGTCCAAGCCTGAGGAAAAGGCTAGACCAATTTTATCATAATCATATGATATATATATATACACACACACACACATATGAAATCAGGAGATAAATGACAGAAAAATGTGAATGTTTGGATTTTTTAAAAAACCTCCAAGTCCCGGTTGTCCTCTTTTGTATCTTTAGTCACACTGTCATGGCTGCCTTGATGTCTTGAATTGATTCAAAATATTTACCTTTCGTGGTCCTTTTGACTTTGGGAAAGAGCCAGAGATTGTGTGCTGCTGAGTCCAGTGAAGGAGGTGGAGGAGGATGCACCGTAACGTTTTCACGAGTCTGCCTTTCGATTCGATGGCACTCGGCAGCCACATTCACCATGTCTTTTACTGTCTCCCAAAGACACACACCAAGAGGACTCCAGAACTGCGTCAGGACGTGGCAAGAATGATGGGATAAGAGCATTTGAGGTGAAGGGAGGGCTCCCTTGGGTGATCAGTGGCAGTGTGTCTTTCACGGTAATAATTTTTTAGAAAAGTAACTATTCACCATATATTTTGATCACCCCTTGTAGCTAAGAGCCCAGCAAAGTTACTTATCTAAATGTGCTTCATATAATATACAGTTCGCCCAATTAAGATGTACAATCCAATGATTTTTCATAAATTTACAGTGTGTACCACTATCATTACAGTCCAAATGTAGAACATTTCATCACCCCAAAAAACAAAAATCCTTTTAGCAGTCACTTTGTATTCCCCCCCAGTCCTCGGTAATCACTACTCTCTTTGCTGCTTTCTGTGATTTACCTGTTCTGGACATGTATATACATGGAATCTTAATACACGGCACAACCTGTTTTAATATTTTAGGAAAATATGGAACATGTTTAAGTCTAAATTGTGGAATAGGCAACTGATGCCATTTAAATTGGGGGCAAAATTGAGATCCCTGTAGGTAGAAAAATCTGAATCCAGTGCTCTGATTTAGTTTGGTTTGTGGCTGCCCAGCTGTGTCTGGAGCGCCTCTGTTTGGAATGGTTTGTATCTTCCACCAGTGGGTGTCAGTATCTGACTAAAGATAACTCCTCCTCTCCGTCTGTAAGTAACCTGGCAGCCACTCCCTCAATGACATTATTTGAATCTTGTGTACATTTCCACTACCACCTCACAGTAGAAACTTGTAACAAATCACATTAACCATTTGTTTTTGCCCTTTCTTAGCTTTAAAGGATTATGATGTTATTATCTTCACTGCAGTTGAACTCTGATTTTAAAAACACATTTAAGTGTGGACTCACCCACTTTAAGGGTTACCTGGTAAAGCCTATGTTCTTAAAGTCTTGAGTGAGGAATGGATTTGAATTTGTATACAATAACATTTCAAGACTTCTGCTACCAAATAAAGAGATGCTAAGAATGTTGCTCTGATGAGTCTTGTCATTTGATTAGCCTTGTCAGGGGCAATCAGTCGCATTAGGCAGTTAAATACTGAAATGTTAGTTTAACAAGTTTTATGCTGTGTGACAATTTTTGCCTTCTGTTCTTGTTGTAGGATATCTCCTAGGTAGTGAAGATTACTACTCCCATGAGCGCTGTATGTTCATCGAGGCTTTGAATGTCACGCGATGTGCTCTTGATTTTCGAGATGGTGAAGAAGTTGCAGCACAATATAAAAACATGTATTCAGCAAACATATTTACCAACAGGGCTGTATCCCTCATAGCTAACCATCCTCCAGAGAAGGTAAGTCTTGGTTCTTCAGTGATACCAAAATCTCATTAAGATAGAAAGACCATTGTTGTTTACGGGAAACTCTAATAAATTCTGGCAGCAGGGGGTGGTGGCGTTCATTTTTCAAATTTTAGAACCCATCAGAAACAGCCTGAGGGCCTTGGTGGAAATGAAGATTCCCGGAGCCCATGTCTAAAGGCATGATATATGAGGACTGAAAGAAACTATGCATTAACGTTTTAAAGAAAGTCTTAAAGGTGGTCACCAGGTCACACTCTGAGGAATCCCACATCTACAGTGTTTCCATAGACATACAGTTGTGTTATTTTGGTGTGTTATGTGCGTGTATGTTAAGTAATTAGTAAAATTATGTTTTTCTTGTAACGATTTATGTGGAAGGTAAGCCTTTATTATGGCAAACCCTCCGTTAAAAGGTCCACAATTTTGGATTCAGGACAACTCCTCTGACTTTATATCCATCCTCCCAAGATTACTTTGAATATTCTAGATCTTTTGTATTCCTCTGTTAATTTTACAAATCAGCCTGTCAGTTTCTACAAAGGAATAAAAAAGTAAAAAGATGCCTGCTTCTGTTTGGGTTTGGTGGAAGATGTGTACCACCTTGGGGAGAATAGTCATCTTTTTAGGGGGGAGCTGCTGGGATTCGAACTCAGGGCCTTGTGTTTGCTAGGCAAGTGCGCTACCCTTGAGCTAAATCCCCAGCCCTGAGAATGGTCATCTTAATGATAAGTCTCCCAGTATCAGTCAGCCTGTTTTTCAGTTTGCCATGCTGAAGCCATTGGCTGTATCAGGTGTTGATTTATCTATAAATATAGAAAAGAGCCTTGAAGTCACAGTCTCCGGATTTAACTCCTAAGTGCTTCTGTCTGCAGTGGGCAGGTATTTGTCTTATCAGATACTGCACTCATGATAGGCTTTGTGGAAAGCCGAATGTACATACACTCACTCCATGGGTGGGAGCCCGGCATAGGTGGCTCCATAATGTGCCCCGTTATCTGGTTCTTCCAGTGTCCTGCACTTTACTTTGCTGATGCTGCCTGGAGGTCCCTGGGCAGGTCATAGTGTGCATTCTGGCTCACATACCTGCTCAGACGTGGTGCCGTGCTGACGACTCTCTGTTGGGTGTGAGGTCTTCCTCGTTCTGCCTTTGCCTACTCTACTCCAGTATTGGGAATCTTTCATGGTGTCTGTCCTTAGCTTGCCCCACTTTGGGCCTTTTACCAGCACAGTGGTAACATCTTGGAGCAACCCGGACTGCTGTGGAGCACAAAGAAGAGGAATATGCTTGCAAATAGTTTGAAATACCCAGGTTTAAAAACCAGCTCTAAACCTGACAGTTGAATAGGAAAGTAATTGGCACAAGTTCTCAGTGTTCTTCTGTATGCTCGGTATTTTATAGATACAATTTAATGCCCAAAGAGTGAGGTGAGTACAGTGTTAAAAGAACTGTGTATTGTCCTCCGAGGTGGGCACCATTTATTTAAGCACACTGGCTCAGGGAAGTTAAGTGACTTGTTCAAGGTCACAGACTATTAAAAGTCAAAATCAAAATTTATGCTCTCAATCCCTGATTCCGAGCTTAGGCCCCTTGATCAGCCTTCCTACTTCACAGCTAGTAGCCGGGACCAGGGATTCAGACTTCCAGTTCGTGACTGAATTTAATGCCTCTATTCCCGATCATGTATTAGAATCATTTAGAAAACTTGTAAGAAATCTGATGCCAGATAGCGTGGTCCTTTGGTGTAAGGTGGGATCCATTCATTGGTATTTCAGGCACACACACACACACACACACACCAGTGATTCTGACGTTGGGCGGCTGGGCACCTTGGCACTGCCCCAAACACAGAGGCAAGCACACACCAGTGACGACCGTTACAGGTTCACAGTCTGACAGCACCTCAGTGAAGCTGCAGCTATCATCTGCCTACAGTAAAAATTCATTCTGAGAAGGAATGATAGAGTACTCACTCAGTACTCAGTACCCAGTACCCCCATAACATTAAGTGGGTAAGAGGAGGCAGCCAGGTGAACCAGTTCTTTGCGAGTGGGCTGACCTAATGGGGTGAGGGGAAAGCACCAATACTGAGGACAACAGGGTGTGCTAGAAGTCGGCAGAGCACGGGCGGTGTGTGGATAGCATCGTGCTGCTCACAGGTAGCGTTAACAGAGATCGCCAGGTGAGGGGAGGGTCACTTTCCTAGCCTCTGCGACAGTCTGAGGCAAGATATCCTCAAAGTAAAGTCTTAAGCACAGACATAAATGAGTGAAATAAGAGTAGCCCAAGCATATTTGCTCACAGC
Organism: Hystrix cristata; assembly: GCA_004026905.1. NCBI lineage: Eukaryota > Metazoa > Chordata > Mammalia > Rodentia > Hystricidae > Hystrix > Hystrix cristata. The sequence goes on along the minus strand of PVJO010011439.1, from coordinate 33,284 downwards.
ACTCCTGCCGGTGTTCTCGGTGCTCAGTGAAAGGATGCGCTCACCAGGTCGGAAGGTGCCCTTTCCCTTTCCCTCATCCAGCGGTTAACCTAGTGCCTGCGAATTTCTCAGGTGCCATTTATCATAACAGTAACAGAAGCCACGTGTTCTAAGATGGAAGGCAGCACTGTAAAGAGACACACAGCAAGCATCCATAGCCAGTCTAACACCGTGCCCGTGTTAGTGGGGCATTTGAGAGGAGCAGCCCGTGGAGCTGTTTCTTGACTACACAGTTGCTGATACCAGACTCAGGAGACACTGCCAGTGTGACTTCCTGTTTGTGCAGAACGCATGTCCTTTGTCCTTTTCACAGGGTTGTTCCCACAGTAGTAACACTACAAAGTGAAAGTCACATATTTATAAGGTATTTTACTGTTAAAAATAACCCCCACAGATGGTGGCACATGTCTGTAATCCCAGCATTCTGGGCGGCTGAGGAGAAAAATTGCAAGTTCGAGCCCAGCCCAGGTAATTTACCAACTTAGTGAGACCCTGTCTCAAAATTTAAAACAAAAAGGGCTAGAGATACAGCTCAGTGCAAAGACCCTGGGTTCAGTTCACAGCACTGCAAAAACAAACCAATAAACAAAGAACCCACAGCCCTTTGCAGCATAAAAACAAGTATTATCTCACACACCACATCTACTGAGGCTTCTTTTTTTTTTTTTTTTTGGTGGTGCTGGGGATCAAACTCAGGGCCTTGTGCTTGCAAGGCAAGCACTCTAATCACTGAGCTAAATCCCCAGCCCCTACTAGAGGCTTCTTAAAGAAAACTTTTATTTCTGGTGGAAGACTTCCTCTTCCTTGGCAACCCTAGGGAAGAAATGTCTTAATTTGGGCATCAAAGGTGGAATACACTTTTCAAAACTTACCTTTTTTCCCATTTATACGTTAAATTGGGAGGATATTTAAAGAAGTGAAATTAGAGCTTTCTCCCTCGCTGATAACAGGCTTCTAGGCATGGGGAGGATGCTCAGAGTGCGCATCTCAGGATCCCCGTGGCATACAAGAAAGGAAGAGTCCTTAGCATTGTAAACATGAATATGCTGATAGCTGTAGGCAATCATGTTTGGCTTTTAATGATACTGAAGTATTTAGTCAGGAGTCCATTTTATATTCCTAAGACACCTGGAAGGGTGACAGTTAGGCTGGGGGTAAAGATAGCAGTTATGACTTAGTCGTTCAGAATAGAGATTTGGACGACACAAGGAAAAAAAAAGAGGCCAGGCTGCAGCAGAGGCCCGACTTCGGCAGAGGTTAGCATCGGGCCCAAATCGGGGCTCCAGGAAGGTCAGGATGGCCTGCGGGTCGTCGTGGTAGGAAGGAGGCCTCGAGTCTGCAAATATGTAATGATGGCGGGCCGAAGCCGGGATGGTGGCGCTTGCCTTGGGGTGGCCATGAGCTGAGGCCTGACTGGCCGGTGTGGGGGAGCTGTTATAGCTGGTCACACGGTGGGTCCTGATGGTGGCTGGAGAACCCCGGAGCCTGGTTAGTTGTTCTTTTTACTGTGCTGCTATGTGGTCATAACTACACCATTTTCTTCCAGTTTAAAATACTGTAAAATTCTTCTGTTTAGTGCTGTGGGGAAAGAGTTATTTCACCAATGAAGTTCACCGTCCGAGTCCAGAAGGTTTATTTTTTGCAGCATTGTGTAGAAGCATCTGCAGTGAGTTGCGTTGGTCTTAGCCTAGTGACATGGGCTGCACCACACAGACTTCCGCCGCTTCCTGGTGACCCAGAGCCACACAGGTGCGTTGGAGGGCCATCTGCCTGCACGCTGAATGCCCCAGCGCCCTGCTGCCGAGATGGGGAAGGGGGAACCATTTTGCTCGGGGAGCACCTTTATCTGTTCCGCTGAGTTGCTAGGATCAGGCCAGCAGGTAGCGCGAGGCCTTTGTGTCCCGTGACGGTGGCCTGAAAGGCCAGTCCTCGCCCCTGAGGTGATCTTCACTTCCTGCACATTTGTGGCTCTTACGTTTGAGTAATTCAAACCCTGACTGCTGGACCAGTGAGGAGTGCTGTAGTTTCATATCTTTAACCCCTTAGGAGTGACAACAGTGTCTTTAGCCAGTAAGGAATAATTATGGGAAAGACTTCAGATTACTTTTTTGCTATATTCAACAAAGTGAATAGACTGATCTCTGTACTGAATATTTGTAAGACCCTTTAATAGTGGTCCCAGGATTAGTTCTTCCCTCAAGTGGTTACAGAAACTGTCCCCCACTGCCATCCTCTCCCATCTCCTCTGCTGTCACTTGCTGGCTGAGAACAAGCTGCCCTCTTTCCCGTCTCTTCTTCACTACTGGGATGGCCACATTGCTGCTAGCAGTCTGTAGAGTTGGAGAAACACATGTCTGTCCTCCTTAGGGTCCAAGCTGGTCTGAGAGTTAAATTGATGTAAAACATACTAACAAGAGAAGAGCATGGCACCAGTTTTGCATAAAGAAAGGAAAGCCTCAGAGAAGTTAGGCACTTACATACTGAATTGGACAGAGAATGGTAAATGTAAGAATGTGACTACATTACATGGAAGGCTTAAAGGATAAAGGCATTCTAACAAGGTCTGTAGGAATTCTTTGTTTCAACTTCCTGTCATTGAGGATCAGGATGTAGCTTTTTCCTTCGTAGTGTAGGGAGAGTGGCTGTCACACAGGGTTTCATCTTCTGCTTCAAACAAACAGCACAAAGGGTAAAGTCATCTTGTACCTGCGATTTTTTTATTAGTACATGTTTGCAGTACATAATGATTACAATTTTTGTGGGGAGTTTTTTTCATCCCCTACCCTACCCCTCCATCCCTACTTCCAATTGTTTGTCCCTTCCCATTCACAAAAGCTCTATTTTCATCGTTTCTCCCTATTACCTTTCCCTCCCCTCCCTCCACCTCTTGTTCTTGCATCCATTTGAGAAAGAGTTCCTACTTCCTCTTCGCATCCATTTGAGAAAGAGTTCCCTCTTCCTCTTTGTCTTCTATTTTGCTCTTTATAATAGCTGAATTTTAGAAACAGCCTATATGCCCATCAACAGATGAATGGATAAAGAAAATGTGATATTAATACACAATGCGGTACTACTCTGCCATAAAGAAAGATAAACTTGAGGCGTTCATAGGTAAATGAGTGCAACTTGAGACTATAATGTTAAGTGAAATAAACTGGACACACAAGCCTAAATATCACATGATATATATATGGAACACCCCTTTTTTAAGTGCCTTTAATTTAAATAGTCAGTCTGCTAGGACAGCCTATGTTAACCCCTTCATCTGATGAGTGCATCTTCTCTTTAAGTTGCGGGCTCCCTCTCTGATTCCTCACCTTCTCCCAGCCCCCATCCATTGTTGAGAATCCAGACCAGAGTCAAAGATTCTTGTTTCCAGGTGAACCCCTAAGTATTGCCCTTTGCATGCTGAGTGTTTCTGTTCTTCTCCTGTCCTCCCGTCTCCTGCTTCCCCTTGTCCCCCAAGGTAGGCCTTTGGAATTAGAATTCTTCTCCTAGTCAGGTCGTGGAAACTATAGCCCATTTCCTCAAAACCAGCTGTATTAGTCATTTTCCTGTCGCTGGGACAAAGTACCCAGTACCTGTAACTTAAAGGAAGTGAGGCTTATTTGTGTCATGGTTTCAGGGGATTCAGTCCGTGAGCAACTGGCTCCAGGGCAGAAACATCATGGTGGAAGGCTGCAGCTGGGAACCCTGGCAGCCAGGAAGCAGGCGAGAGAAGCCGAGGACAAGAACAGACCTTGCGAGTCATGCCCCTGTGGCCCTGCCTCCGCCCCTCAGGCCTCACCTCCTCCAGCAGAGTCAGCTGTATTGCTAGCTAGCTGGGTCCTTGCATTTGGTGAGAATGGAAATTAAAAGTAAAGTGTGCATTTACAGGAAAAATCTTTCACTGGGAAAGTAAGAGAAAGTGATAAGGGACAAAAGCTTGAGGAGCCCACAAAGATCAGGCTGACCCCTTAACAAAGGAGAGTAAGAAAAGTAGGAAGAGACTCCACTGGGGCAGCTGGAGGGGCGGACTCTGTGTGAAGAGGCGCAGATTGGTGCTTATCTTGGTGTCCTTAGTCTGTCCTTGGTCTGGAAAGGGGATATCTTAGGGGACAAGATTGTGTAAATTCAGGGATAACTAACCTTGTTTTCTATACTTTTAGAAACTTCCTAAATGATTAACATACCTGTATGCGAAGCTGAGAAGGGATTCCACCTAAGTTTTAAGATTACAAAGGATACAAAATGAAGGTCTGGCTTTGTTCTGTTTTAGTAACCGGTTGGGCATCTGCCGGCTCAAATGAAGAGTCACAGTTCTTAGCAAAAACTACTTTTTCTGAGTCCTTTAGAAGAAAGCACAAATTGTGCTTGGAATGAGCAGTAGGAGCCTGCCTGTCCCTGCCCAAGGTTGTCTCTGAGGCACATCTTGTGAACCCATTCAGGGGTTAATCTGCTGATGAGGATTACACCTGCCTGGGCCTCACCTTCCCCTAGGGCCCACCTCCGATGTTGGGAAACTCTGGGGGGAGATTTTCGATCTAGACTTTAGCAGCAGCTGTAAACATAAAAGCATACTGTAACCTTCCCCCGCCTTTCCGTGTGAGAGCTGGCTGTAAAGAAGTTCTCTGACTCAGCCTCATCTGACAGTCTTCTAGGGGTCCAGCCTTGTACCCAGGGGGCAGAGTGCCCCGTCGAGAAGCCAGGAAGAGCCTGGGCAGACAGGCCGGTGGGCTCCCCACACCTCTGGTCTCCTCGGAGCGCTCCCGTTTTGTCTAACTGTGTTTCCGCACAGCCGTCAGTGTGCCATTATACCTCAGCATGAGCGTGGACAGATTTCACTGTCTTTGGGTCTTCATTCCACAGGCCTCTGAGTCACATAAACCTTTAAATGAATTTGGTATACTTTTCTCTTGTTAACCTGTCTTCTCTATGGACATTTCTGCCTCCACCCTGGTGATGAAGAAAGGCGCCATGCCCCTTCGCCCCCCACGAGGGCCAGGATGGTCTAAATAAGTGAAGTAGCTTGGGTAGAACAGTGGGAGCACCCTAGAAAACTGGACAGCACTCAGAGTGGGGCACATGTTTCTTATACTCTAACATTTTGCTACCAGATTGGTTGTAGACATGGAATGTTCAGAAATTCTGATTTTTCAAGAAATAAAAATTTTAAATGCATTTCTCTGTGTGTGATGTTTCCAGTCTACACTTTATGTGGGAAGCAAATTGTAAAAACCTTCCAGTGTGGGGGGGTACTGGGGATACCCAGCCCCTTTTCTAGTGTTTATGTTGAGACAAGTCTTGCTAAGTTGCTGGTCTTGAACTTGCCATCCTCCTGCCTCAGCCTCCCAGAGTTCTGGGATTACATGTGTGTTACAGTGTACCTTGCTTAGCCTTCTGATTTTAATCCTGACCCCAGGGCCGGAGATTTACCTGCCTTGCAAGGACAAGGCCCTGAGTTCAATCCCCAGCGCCAAAAAAAAAAAAAAAAATCCTGACCCCATCTAGACCTTGGCTGGTAGCTGCAGTAGTTGGTTCCGTACATGCTGAAGAGGTGAGCATGGCGGTGCATGCTTGTAATTCCAGCTATTTGGGAGGCTGAGGCAGGAGGATTACAGGTTCGAGGCCAGCCTGGGCTACATGATGCGACTGTCTCAAAAGGGGCCAGGAGTGTAGCCCGGTGGTAGAGCACTGCATACACAAGGCCCTGGGTTCAGTCCCCAGTAACTTACACATACACCCACACTCACACACATGTTTTAAAGTAGTGACTTTGATATTTAACAGCCATTTTTTGACATTTGATTTTTAGTAAAATGTATTTCCAAGTTCCAAAGATCTGAACTACAAATAAACTTTTGCATGCCTATTTAAACTGAATATATGGATACTCTGTGTGTGCGTGCGTGCGTGTGTGTGTGTGTGTGTGTGTGTGTGTGTTATTGGGAATTGGACCTAGGACCCTCACACTGAGCTACATGCCAGTCTTTTTAAATTTTGAGGCAGGGTATCACTAAGTAACTAGGTTGCCCAGGCTAGGCTTGAACTTGTGATCCTGCTGCCTCAGCTTCCCAGAGTGCTGGAATTACGGGTGTGTGCCATCACGCCTGGATTATGGGTACCTTTTAACTCTGCCATGGGGATATATAATATGTAATTAAAACAGTTTATCAAAAATGAAGAACAAAACATGAGCCCCTCTCATCTAGTTTCTAACCTTTCCCATTCATTTATGAGATTTAGATACCTCAGGCACTTTGCTAGAATGACATGTTTATTCCTGGGTTGAGCTGGTTGTCTCTTTAGGGGTTTTGTAATTCCAGAGAATTCCTTCGGGGCACGGTGAACAAGAATGCCCTGGAGAATCTCAGCAGGAGGGGCTGACCCGGGAAGCCACATATGTCAAACGCTGCAGATGGGTGTAAGAGATGAGATAGAGTCAGTGGATCCCATGTTTCAGTTTATGACAGTTAAATAGGTCTTTGGTCCTACATCAGAGACTAACAAGGCTTGGTGTTCACTTTTTTTCTCATAAAATATATCCAAAAAACATACACCTCTTCTGAAATGGGGAGAGACTTACTTCAGGTGAAGCAGAAAGCCTAAGCACCTGTCGATACACATTGTATTGCTGGGGTTTCCAACAGGAAGTTACTCTTCAATTAATGTGAACTTGGGTAAATCTTATAACCTATTTCAGCTTCAGTTAAGTCCTCTGTAAAATGGACGTACCATGGGGTGGCTTTGAGTATTAAATAAGATGGGCTATCTAAATTAGCACAGTAGCTACAACACAGACAACATTTAATATGCTTGCTATTAGCGATTTTATTATTTGTTTGGATCAGGGCTCTCTAGGCCATTCTAGGACTCTTGTTACATCTTTTAACATCTTTATTGAGACATAATTTACATATCATAAAATTCACTCATTTAAAGTATACAATTCAATAGTAAATTCAAGTCCTACGGCCATTGCCGCAATCTAAGTTTAAAACACTTTCGTCACCCCAGGAGAAGCCTTGTAGCAGTTAGGTGTCATCACCATGCCTCTGTCCTCGGTTCCCCCAGCCTAGGAGCCACTCGTCTACTTTCTGGCTCTCTGGATTTGCCCATCTTAAAGAGTATACAGAAAATTATACAGCACGTGATCTTTCATGATTGGCCACTTAGCGTATTTTTCAAGGTCCATATTGTAATACTCCATTTTTTTGGTTGAAAATCTACCATATTTAACCGTCCCATTCGGTTGATGGACGTTTGGGTTGCTCCCACCTTTTGGTTACTCTGAGTATCGCTGCCGTGAACATTCCTGCAGGCGTCCGTGTGGGTGTGTTCACTTCTGTTGGAATGGAAACGCTGGGTCGTATGTTTAAATGATCTTGGGAACTGCCACATTATTTTTTTGGTGGCTACATATATCGTTTTGCATTCCTGCTAAGAATGTTTGAGAGTTCCAATTTCTCCATGTCCTCATTTATTTTCTATTTTAAAAATTTGAACTACTCCAGTGGGTATGAAGTTGTATATCATTGCAGTTTTGTTTTACATTTTTCTAACGAGGTAGGAAGTTGACCACCTTTCTTTGTGCTCGTATCCATTTGTATATGTTTTTTGGAGAAATAGCTACTCAAATTCTTTGCCTATTTTGTAGTTGAGTTAATTGCCTTTGATTATTGAGTGGTAAGAGTTGTTTATGTCTTCTGAACGAGTCCCTTACCACATACATGATTCACACATTTTCGATGTATTCTCTAGGTTGTCTTGGTATTATTTGTATTAATTTTTAAATCTGGGGAATCTCCTCCTTCTGTATTTATTGTTTCTTATCTGAATACCTCAGACTCTTTAACGGAATTACATGTTAATTCTTGGGTTGAGTGTATCCCCTTGAGCAGCGTGTGCTAACTCTCCTTCCAGCCTCTGTTTCTCTACCTGGCGTTCCAGTCTGTCCACGAGCCCCTTCAGGTGCCGGAGGAATACCTGAAGCCATATGAGTTCATCCGAGATAAGAACAGGCGTCTCTACGCAGGAATGGTGTCCCTTTTGGATGAGGCAGTAGGAAACGTCACCGCAGCCCTGAAGCACCACGGGCTTTGGAACGACACTGTGCTCATCTTCTCCACAGGTGAGTCTGTCCGCAGAGACTTGTCTCCTGGCCAAGCCCAGGACGTGGTTCAGCAAGTGGAGTGAAGACGCATTGGAGCACTTAGTATTTCCTTATTAAGATAATGCTGACCGCGGGAGTGGAGACGCGATCATAATGGATAGAAAGACGTGCCTCAGGAGAAAGAATTGAGGCCTTTTCGTCCAAGATTGAGGACCTTCCAATCTTGAAATATTCTTGGCCCCACTCCCAGGCGGCGGCTGCTTGTCCACAGTGTGCCCTGCGGCCGGCGTCCTCCGTGGCTGTGATTCCGCCACCTGGAGGGGCTGCGTATCTATGCAGAGACTGTGACCTGTGAAGGCAGTGAGAAATGGAGCCAAGTGAACCTGGGCTCTGGTCTCCATGGATAGATTTTGGTGCATTAAAATAGTTTTCTGACAATAAAAATCTTACATGTTGATTATATGAAAAACAGAATAGAAGAAGGGAAAAAGAAAATTCATCATCTCACACCCAGCGGTAACTTGAAAACCATTTTCACTGTGGTAGTGCCTTCTGAGTTCAAGGCTGTTACAGACATGATTTTGTCGCCCTTCCTTAGACATAGATTTCTCAAGTCTCACCACGATGTGCCTCGAGTGTGGATCTTTGTTTATTCCTTGTGCCGAGTGCTCATTCACGCTTTCCACCTGGAAGTGCAGAACCCTTTTAAATGGGACATTCCCTCGTGTTATTTATCTCAGAATTGCTCGTTTCTCTATCCCTCTCTCCTGCCGTCTCTTCACAGAACGCGTGCTATGTGGACGCTAGATCAGCCCTCTAATGTTCTTAGTTTTTTCTTCTTTTTTAGTATTTCTTCTACTGCCTGGAAATTTTCCTTATCAGTCTTCTGTGAACTTTCTATTAAATTTATTTCAACCACCATGTTCTTCAGTTAGCAAGAATTCTTGTTTTGATAATTCCTTTTTTATAAAGTTTGATTTTTACTTTGTAGATATAATAAAGTATTTCTTTCAAGCCTGTGCTTTAGCCATTAATTTTATATGTGTATATGTATGTGTTTGTGTGTATGTGTATGTATATATATATATTTATATATATGTATTCGTGTGTGTTATTTAAGTTTGCTTGTATCCCCAACATTCTCTCTCTCTCTTTTGTTTCGAGACAGGGTCTCACTATGCAGTTCTGACTGGCCTCAAATGCACTGCATGGCCCAGGCTGGCCTCAGACTCACAGGAGTCCTCCTGCCTCAGCCTCCCAAGTGCTGGGATTACAGGCATGCGTCTGGCTTCTCTCTTTTTAACTAAAATTTTTTTTCCAATATGTTTGTATCTTTGTTTTAGTTTGTCTTCCATGAGGGTGGCTTTCTAAAATCCCTAGTGATCTTTGGCCACAACCTGCAAATTTGATTGGAAGCTTCAAGCGTGAGGTCAGGTCTTATTATCTGCTGAGTTTTATTATAAAGTGACTGGGGCATGGGAACATGTTGAGGAATTAATCTGGTTTTCTGTTCCTTGTTTTTTGGTTTCTGTTTTTTGAGGGTTGCTTTGCTTTGAATCAGGCAGGGTGACGCAATCTAGCATTTACTGGGTGCTTACTATGTGCCGGACACAGTACTAAGTGCTTGCCTTGGTTAGTTCAGCCAATCCTCAAAATACTCCATTTCCTGAGGGTGGCTTTTGTTGTCTCTTTCTGAAGGTGTGCGAAGCAGAGCGGCTGGCTCCATAACTTTGTCCCCGTGACCCAGCCAGGCAGAGGAGGGTGTCAGTGTGTCTGGCTGCACTGCACCTCCGAGGTGAGAGCTTGTTGTTCTTGTTGGGCCTCCTGGGAGAGCCGAACTCTCCCCACGATGGGCTGTGAGCTTGGTCTGCCCCGGAGCCGGGCAGGCAGGGTAGTGTCTACCCTGAGCAGCCTGTTCACTTGCTTCAGTGCCGTCCAAATACTGCACTTTTCTCTGCTGTGAAAAAGGTCGAATATAAGATAAAAAAATTTTTTTTCCCCAAAATGAATCCTTCAGACGAGAGAGAGACGTCTTACACTTAAATTCTTATAAGATCTTTCTTCATCTGGTAGCCCTTCTCACTTTTCTTTCTTTCTTTTTTTTTTTTTCCTGCTAATGAGAACTGAACTCAGGTCCTTGCACTGAACTGCATCCCTAGCCATCTTTTAATTTTTGAGACAGGGTCTCACTAAAGTTCCCCAGGCTGGCCTCCAACTTGTAACCCTCCTGCCTCAGCCTCCTGAGTAGCTGGAATTACAGTCATGCACCACCATGCCTGGCTCAATTTTACTTTATTTGAAAAGCTTGTTACAGTATTTTGATTATGCTGGTGTTGAATGCATATCAATACAAAAGGAGGCAAGACATTTAGTGCTGATGTAGTAGTTATTCCTGGTGATTTAGTAGTTATTCTACACTCCACGATTGTGATCATCAGAGGCCATAAGTTTATAGAACAAGTCTTTGTTGTAGAGCTGTCAGTTCCACAGTTTCAGGACACACGATTCCCTGAAATGAAAGTACATGCGGATTAATACATCATTCGTGGGCTAAAAAGTCTTCAGAAGTGGAGATGTAGCTCTGGAAGATTGTGTTAAAGATCTCAAAGCGGCTCTTGTAACAACAGAGATGTTATCAAGGGTGCGTGGGAAGAAGTAGAGTAAGATTTTTTCATGATATGAGAATAAAAAATATTTGAAGATTAATATTTCTTTTATTATATAATTTCAAAGATGTGTGCACAACTGTTTTAAAACAGGGAGTTGACTGTTTCATAAACATCTGTAACCTTTTATTTATTCAGGTTAGCAGAGATAATACTTGAAGGTTGTCATTGAAAACATGGCATTGTTTATGATGTATTAACAGATACATTATTCCAGCACTGTTTATGGTATACTAATAGGTATTTTGATTAATCGCAGGCCATCTTTCCTTGGTACGGCTAAATCTGACTTGGTTGTTGTCTCTGTGCATTTTTATAATAGTGCTGAATTAAGTTGGCTGGGGCTTTATGTAGATGTTTTCTCGTCATTTGGAAGTAAAGGTGGAGTTAGTGACTTCCTTATCGCTTCAGGTTTCGTGGTCTCTCTTCACTTGCTCTGGTGCTTGGGATGGTTTTCCTGTTTTGCTCTGTGCTCTGGAAGAGTTCTTAGAATGTCTGAACAACCTCTCTGGCCAGGCTGCTCCCCAGAACCTTCTCTGCAGCTTTTTGTAAGATTATTTCCAAAGTTTAAATTTTTTGATTATTTATATCTGGGTAGAGATCATTAAACTTTTAAAAAATTAATTTTGTTTGAAATATAGTGAACCCTTTGATCTGCATGCTGTTATTCTTCACTCCAGGACATTTTCTGTGTTCATATTTTAGCTTGTTACTTTTGCTCTGCTTGATTTACTTCTCAAAAAAATGTCTTTAATAGTTTGAATCACTGATTCGTCTCTTTCCTCATCTTTTTTAAGCCTTTTGCCCTTCTCAGCCTTCTGGCATTTCTACGCTGGACTGATTAGACTCTTTTGCAATTTTAATTCTGCTCTTCAGGATCTCCAGTATCTAGTGGTGCCTCAGTTCACAAACTTAATTCTTTACACGATTCTGGTCACAAACCAAATTGGTTGCGAACCGAATCAAATTCAGTGGTTAAGTTTTGTGTCTACTTCTGGGCAAATTCAGTTTGGTTCACTACCAGTTCGGTTTGCGACCAGACTCGTGGAAACAACCAAGTCTGTCAGCCGAGGTATCACTGCGCATAGCTCATTATGCTTGTGTTTGCACTTTCGTTGCAGGCCCTCCTTCCTTCCCTCGCCTCAGCCAGTCCCTTTTCCTGTAAGCTTCTTCGTCCTAATAATGAGCATTGCTCATTGAATCCTGACTGCACGCCCAGGTCCTGCCCCCTTGTTTTCCTGATTCTTTCTCAGACTTGCTCATGGGGTGAGAATTAAAACTCAAAGTAACCTTGTAAGGCAGTTCTTGGTCCCCATTTCACCAGGAAGAAACCAAACCTGGAGAAGTCAAGTGACTTGCTACACGTGGACAAATGGAAGCGTCAGCATTCAGACCCAGCCTGAGGTCAGTATCTTATGACCCTCATGAGTGTCCTTTGCATCTCCTTTGCCTCTTCCTCATCGCATTGTCCACTGTCTTTACTTCTGTCCCAGACCCGTCCTTTTCCTGACTGAATAGAACTTTTCTAAAATCTTCATTCTTCGGCTGCCTCATTAACAGCTGTCCTTCCCTGCTGAGTGTCGGAGGAGAGGAAGGAAGAAGCTGCAAGGGTTCACGGCCATCTCCTGGCCGGGGTCACTGCCTGGTTAACTCCTTCTCGGATCTGTAGCTTGAGTGCACAGCGTGGCAGGCGCCCTGTGGCTTTCCGGCAGTGCGCGTCTGTGCTCCACCGAGCGTGCTTGACCTGGTTCCACTTTTCTTCTCTTGCGGCTGCCTGATTCTTCGGCAGGCTAACGGAACCCCAGCACACAGTTGCCGGCCTCTGTTTCCATGACTTCAGGGCTCTGTCTTTGGGGACATACCTGAGGCCACCACGCACCCCGCTGCTGGACCTTTCTGTTCTCCTGCCGGTCGTCCTCTGGCAGTGTGACTTCTCTGGTCAGGCCTGAAGTCAGCACCGCCCCCTGGCTGCTGCCGCCTCTGTCCCGCTGGGTGGGGTGGCTCTGCCGTGAGACAGGCTGCACAGGGCAGCCCTTGCTTCCTCTGCTCAGCGTCTTTGGCCCTACAGTTTGTGGAAATGGTCCCACTGTTCTGGCATTGTAAGCTCTTTGTCCACCATAGTCTCACGTTCGGTGGGTTTTCTTCTTGTTCTGTTTGTTCTCTTAGCAGGATATTGGTTAAGAAAAGCAGCACTAGTGGCAACTGGGAAGATACTTTTTAATCTGTACTCCCATCACCAGGATGCATCTTTCTGGTTGCTAAATTGTAGGAATCTGTACCAGAATCTGATCCTGGGTGAAATGAGTTTGAGAGCCAATTCCTGAGTGAGTAGGTCATGAGTTAAAACTAGGAATTCTAATGCTGAAATCTTAAAGAGAAAACAGTGGTTGATCTCAACATTTTAATGTCGCTGTTACAAATCGATATAATTCTTACTTGAATAACCATTTTTGTTATGGGGTTGTAGGGTGCTGTGGACTCCTTCCAGAAATTCTTTCCGGGTTCTTGTTGCCCTGGACAAAGAACTGGTTAAGGGATGTGTAAGAGGTGGTGTGGTTTCACATTTATTAAAGGTAGGAAAAGAAACATGCTCTGTAGAATGTGCGTGGGCCAGGTGAGGCAGAGAAAGAGTACGCTGTGAGAGAGCGGGCCACTGAAGAGAGTGAGAGCACAGTGGCTACAAGGTTAATGGCCATGTCTCTTGTACTTCCCATTCCTCAGGCTAGCATTATATGCAGGCCATCCCACCGAAAACCTGCTTGATACTGTGCCAGAAGAATTGAAGATGGTGGGGCTGGGGATTTAGCTCAGTGGTCAGAGTGTCTGCCTCACAAGCCCAAAGCCCTGAGTTCGATCTCCGGCACGGGGGTGGGAGGGAGGATACAAAAAAAAAAAAAAAAGAATTGAAGATAGTGTTTTCTGATTGGTCCCAGGTGCAGGGCTTGGGCGCATGTATTCCGGATCTCTGGGATTGACAGGTCACGCCCATCTGCGGGCTGGCTGGCAACACCCTCATCTCCGGCTTCACTTTCACTTACGTTTAATTAGGGTTTGACTATCAGGAGAAATCTAATTTGCATGTCTTTCACCAGAAATATTTTCCCTGTTCATTCACAATTCATTGTCCAAGTTGGAATTGAAGCCAGGCGTGGTGGCGTATGCCTGTAATCCCAGCACTTGGGAGGCTGAGGCAGGAGGATTGCTGCAAGTTTGAAGCAGCCTGGGCTACGTAGTGAGTTCAAGTCCTGCCTGAACTGCATAACAAGGCCCTGTCTCAAAAAACCAGAAAAAATAATGAAGTAGAATTTAATAATGTGCTACAGATATGTGATTAAACCCAAGGAGAGAGGGCCTGGACTGAAATCATGCACCAGTGATTCACTTTTTCCAATTTTCTCACTTCTTTATAAGCATAAGAATGCTGGGTGCACCCAAACAAGTAAATGTTGAGTCTGTTAGTAGAGAGAACCATGAAGTAAACGAGCTTCTTGTGTCATGCTTGTATTTAGTGACAGGGAGGGGCAAAGGCATTTTAGGTTTTCATGTCTGAGAAGGTTTACCTTTTTGGAAAAAAATTCATTTTAAAACTCGAGAGAAGCCCGTGAGGTGTCTCGCTCCCTGCTGCCTCTGCCCCGTCTGAGCCCTGCAGGTGGCGTTCCCAGCGTGCTGCTGGGCACCACAGTGGCAGTGGGGGCCGATAACCGGCAGGCCCCACAGGGAGGGCTGCGCAGGGTGAGGCCGCAGGTTTTAAAACCCGGTTTCTCAGATTGTCACAGACCTGCTGAATCGGAATCCCGGAGGTCAGGGCACAGGAACCCCCACTTCTAGCCAGAATCCAGGTGATCCTTTTGTGTGCAGAAATTTGACAACCTCTGAGATAGTGCTGATTCGAATCTTGGGAATTGGGTTGGGGATTGGCTCAGTGGTAGAGCGCTTGCCTAGCCAGGGCAAGGCCCTGAGTTCGATCCGCAGCAACCTCCCCAGAAGTCTTGGGAATTTACCTGACCAGGAATATATGTGTAGTATGACTGCTGAAAATCAATAGCATTTGATTGATTGATTGTCTGAAGTTCAGCTTCTCTGGGTAGCTTTCATTTCAGGACAGTGTACCCATTTCTAGAATTAGGCTCTTCAAAAAAGCTAATAAGGAAGGTTGAACTTTTCTGCATTCCATGCTCTTAGTGCATATAAATTACAACCTAGATGGATTAATGCCACTTTTTTGTAATGTGTGATTAGTGCTGCTGTTCACAGATACTGCTGCTTTTATTACAACATACCTCGTGTTCTTTTTGTACAAAGATGACCCTTCCAGTCCTCTGATCGGACATGATCAGTGTTTGAGTCCTGGCTTTCCTGCCAACGAGTTATGTAGACACGACCCTCAGTTTGATCACCTGTTAAATGGAGACAGTCGGCCATCCAGACATTCACTCAGTGTCTGTGCAAGGAGGCATCGTGCAGGGCCTGTGAGGCCAGGAGGAGGCGCTGACGGGTTTTGAGCAGGATCACGTCCTGGTCTTAGGTGTGGTGTGCGGGACTGGAAGCAGACAGACCTTTTGGGTGGCTGACAGTAGAGGGTAGGAGCATAAGGACCGCTTGAGTAAGTACAGAGGAAGATGATGGGGATGAAAGGACAGATCTAAGAAATACCCGAGTGAGCTGGGACTAAGCGCTCCGGCTCTCAGAGTCCTCGTTCCTGGGAAGTCACTGGCTCTGTGATTCTGTGGGCTTTGCAGAAATTCGTCAGTGCTGGAGACGGCCCTGGTGGAGCCATTGCTTGTGTGGGCACGGGACGCGTTTGCAGTCCAAGGCCAGAGTGCCCACAGTGTGTACAGTTCTTGTCACAGTCCAGGGAGTCAGAGTGCCCGAGAGGGGAGAGGGTGTTCAGAAGCACGGAGGTGCTGTCGGCTGTCACCGTGACTTCAGGCAGAGTCGCCGTTTGGCGGTGATACTGCTTCTGTGAGTGTGCGGCATGGGGCCTTTTTCTGAGCTTACGGCAGCCGTGGAGGACACATGCGAAGACTTGCAGGGGCTGCCTGAAGCCTTGGACAGCACCAAAGCTTGTGCACCCTGGCTTTTCCTGTTCCACTTGCTGCGATAAAATTTGATTCCTGAATGAGGCACGGAAAGAGATTCACAGCAATGACTAAAAACAAGATTAAAACAGTTACAACAATATGCTGTAATAAAAGTTATGAGAACCTGCGTTTTCTCTCTCTCTCTCTTCCAAGATACCTTACTGTGTGTCTTGTGTGCGAGACAAGATTCATGTTCTGAGCATCATGGAGCAGGATGATTTGAGGTTTTGTCGCACTATCTAGATGCAATTTAAGGTTTGTAAATTGATTTTTTCTGAAATTATCTGGCTAATAGGTTCTGACCATGGGTGATTGGGTAAATGAAACTATGCAAGGAAAAACCACAGATAAGAGGAGACTATTATGTGTTATTTACTCTAATACATTAGTGATTCTTTGTGCACCTTCATTTCAGATCCCCAGTCTGTCTAAAGACTTTTAAAAATCCCCTGGAGTAGTATACTTGGCATATATGCAAATTTTCTGCTTGTTTTTCTTCTTCGGATTTGAGCTTAATTTGCAATACTAACCTAGAATGTTCCTGATACATTTCTTACCTAGAGCTTTGGTATCATTTGATTTCTCTGCCTTGATTAGATGTTATTTTTATTTAAATAATGTAAAATATGCTTTTAGATATGATTATCTTCTTAACTTTAGAGGCATGGCACCAGGATATTTACCTATTTGGGGAAAATAATTCAGTGATTGTTATTTTTAGTGGAAATGCGATGTATTAGTTATTGCTGCCATAAAGAATTATTATAAAAGTTAGCAGCACAAGCAACACATACTTATTATGGCGCCATTCTTTGGGTTAAAAGTCCAACACAGGCCTCCCCAGGACAGAGCCCAGGTGTCTGCAGGACTGTATCCTTTTCTGAAGGCTCCAGGGGAGACTCTGCTTCTTGTTTAAATTGCTAGCAAAATTCATCTTCTTGGGGCTTGAAGTCCCTGTTTTCCTTTTGACTGTCCATTAAGAGTTTCTAGAGGCTACCACTTCATTGTGTCTCCTCTTCTGCCCAGAGCCTTCAGTGGTGTGTTCGTTCCCCTCATGTCTCGCACCTTCATCCCTCTCATCCTCGATCTGCTTGTCTCTCCTTTACGTGTAGACCCCATGACCGCCCCATTTCCAGCAACCCACTGTCATCTTCCTCCATTTAGGGCAGCTGATTTGCAACTTTAATTGCATCTGCAACCTTAATTCTCGTTTTCTGCCAGGGCAGGTAGTATAGTCACAATTTTGCTGTTAGGACATGGATAGCCTACCTTCCACGTGCAGTCACTCAGGAGTGATGGGAAGTCTTCAGTATTCTTTCGGATCATCTCCCTTTCTCTACTTGTTCTGCTCCTGAGGACACCTCTGTGGTAGCACTAGGGAGTCCCCTTACTCCCGGGGAGGGGGCGGCCTCAGCAGTTTACAGATGGCAGCCGTGCCGAGGATGTCTGGGCAAGCGGGGTCCTAGAAAGATAGTACTGGAGAGTATTTTACAGGCATTGCCGCCAAGTCTTATTTTACGAATGAGGAAGCAGACCCAAACAGGCTGAGTTCCAGACTGACGCTGGGTGGGAGATTTGGCCTCATCCCTTACTCCTGATCCAGCGCCCTCCCCTGCCCACGGTAGTGGGTCTGTGGTGGCCCCGGCACCAGACCGCAGCTCTGGGCTGCCTGTCAGGCAGGGGTATGGCAGTCTTTCTCCGGGACCCTCAGGAATGGTTCCCACCTGGGAGAACGTGGCACCCTGAATTCCAGCTGGAACAAAGAGCTATTGGAGTGTTCATGCATTGTTAGCAGAAGTCTGTCTTTCTGATCTGTAGGCAGCCATCTTTAAGAACTGCGTGAGGGTTAGCCTACAAAAAAGCTATACTTAGCAATGATGCTTACACTGTATATACTCATCTCTTCCAGAAGGTAAAAACGGAAATGGGAGTGGCTAAATTTTAGCTACTTGGGGACCAAAATGGTTACGTTCTTCCGCATTTTACTGTGCACATGTGGGGCTCCCTTTGAGGGCAGGGTGGCTGCTGTGTGTAAATATGGAATACATTTGTAACAAGGCCTGTGCCCCCAAAATGAGAGTACTCAGGTTCTGTCACAGCAGAGACTGCCGTGGCTCTTGGGCTTGCCGTGAGGCGCTGTCCTGGGCGTCTGGGGAGAGCCGTCTGCCCGGCTGGCAGCTTACCAGAGACTCGCGCTGCCTTCCACGCGGGGCCTGGGAACATGGTGCAGCTCCGGCTGGCCACCGCCCCGCTGTGCTTGGTTGCAGATGGCCACTGTCCTCTGCTTTCAGGAGCGTGCGAGCCCCCTACCCGGGCTGGAAACAATAATAAAAATACATTTGAAAAAACTCCCAGTCACTTTGCTTGCTGACTTGGGCAGTGAGGGACAAAGTATCCACAAAATGCTGTACACGAGAATTCTGCCTTCCAGGCTCGTTCCCTTTTTAACAATCCTTAACCTTGTATGGCTCTTCTTTCATGTTTTCTTAATAAGAAAGTATTGCAGAAATATTGGCACCACAGGTTTATTCCTTTCCGGTGGTTTTCACTCTTAAACCTACTGCAATCTCCATGATCTCTTGTATTTTTCCTTCACAGTATGGGCCACATCGAATCAGCCTCCCCTACGATGACTATTCAAAGTACAGCACAGTGTCTTTTCTCTCTTCCTTTATTTAATCATTTCCATCTCAGAGCACTTTCTTATTTGCATAGTTTTTTTTTTTTTTTAAAGAATTGTTTCCAAAAAGTTAACAAACCTTAAAAATGACATCCACTGGTGTGGAAACTACCAAAACTCGCTGTGTATCCTTAAAGTCACCCCGGGATCTGGTAAGCTCTTCTGACACACACGTTAGCTAAAGTATAAAGAAATGGGGAGACCAGAGCGGAGTGCTGGACCAAGGTGGCTGGCTGTGTGGTGTCACGTTTGTGTCAGGGTCCATCTCAAGTGCCCCTGAAATGCAGCAGGATGGATGGTGAGGTCCATTGAAGACTCAATTTCCAGAATGCTCTGCGTGCCATGTGTCTAGCTCACATCCTGAGTTCTTGAGGGGAGCAGCCCGACTGGTGTCCGTGGAGGGTCATGGTCATCAGGCTATCTCCAAGGTGACATCACCTGGCCACTCAGCATTTCCTTCTTGGTAAGAAGAACTAGTCAGTTGACAAGCATGACTATTATTTAAGACAAGGCACTAGACAAGACCAGTTCTGGGAGAGCTAAAGCTGCTAAGATGTGGTCTTAAAGAGCACCTACTGGTGGAGCGTGGCAGTGTTTACTGCGTGTGAGGCCTAAATCTCAGATTCCCCTTGGTTGGGAGGAGTCCTGTCCCTTCCCAGGTTTTGTGACCCATCCTCTAGATGGGCTGGTGTTTAGTCCCTGACTTCCAGGCTGTGCATCCTCTAGTGTGAAGAGAAACGTTACTGATGGGAGTGTGGATTGAAGTAGGGGAGCAGAAGACATGTTGAGCCTCTTTGCTAGCATAGTGCCTAGCAGAGCACTTGGGGACTGGGTGGAGGAGTGTGCATGCTCTTGAGACCCACAACATGCCTACATGGGTGTGATTCCAGTTCACATGGCAGAGCAGCAGGGGTCATGGGTGGGAAGAGGCTCTAGAGAGCAGACGGTTTATAAGCTAAGCCATGCTTAATTGAGTGCCAGAATGTAGGGAGGTCAGTGGAAAAAGAGGAGAGGACATTCAGGGCATGGGTAATGGCATGAGCAGGGACACAAGCAAGGGGAAGTGCAGGGCATTGTGGGCATGGTGCTAGGCCAGGCCCGCCTTCCCATTGTTCAGACGGGCACAACCTCCTGGAATGTTCATGTCACCTGAATATATGGGGTGGCATAATTTAACTGATTAGTAATTTTAAACATCCATATTAAAACAAAGGCAAACTATAGAACAAAAATATCACGGATCAAGGTTTAAAATCCAAGTTTCTATTCTTGATCTGCACTCTGCCAAGAAAGCAGAGGGAACTGGCTGCTTTGGTCTCCCAAACAATGGCACTTAGCTTCTCAAGACACCCTTCCTGAGCCTTCACGGTCCTCCTTTCTCTCCTGCTGGTTCTAAGCAGGATGTTCCTGTCACAGCTTTCTTGGCTGCTCTAGCTCTCTTCCCTCTCCAGGCCCCTGCCCTGCCTGGGCAGTCCCTTTGTTCTCAGTGGGTTTTGGACTGTGAATCATTAGGCAGCTTAGATGTGGTCTTTCTTAAAGAGCACCTAGTAGTGCAGCACGGTGGTGTTTACTGTGTGTGAGGCCCAAGTTCTGTTTTTCCCTTCAAAGCTGTCCCTGGCCTCTCACAGCTAGAGTGGCATCAGAGGGCAGCCAGAGGCAGGGCAGGGTAAACGGAAGAGCCTCCTTCTTCAGCATGTCTTCCATTTCTTTGCTCTCTGACAGGTGTCAGAGTGGCCTTGGGAGGTTTCCACTGTGAGAACACCGAATCTGTCCAGTGCTATAGACAGCGTTCTTATCCCACAGTCACCTGCTCGGCAGAACCAGGATGATGACAAGAAGAACTCAGCTGACCCAGTTCTCAGCAGTACCCTGCCCTCACTGGTCCAGTGCTAGTCACTAGGCGTTGGAAATGTGGCTAATCTGAATGGAGATTTGCTGTAAGTGTAAAATTTAAAGACATGGTTTAAAAAAATTTCAAAGACATAGTTTTAAAAAGTATGGGAAGTAGTATTTCAGTATTTTTAATGTAAATTATGTATTGATATACTATTTTTGATACATTGTGTTGAAGAAACTATCTCTCAATAAAATTATTTTTAATGGTTTATTCTTACATTTTTAAAGTAAGAAGTAAGGAAACAAGTTTTAAGTTACATATGTGATTCACATTATCTTTCTATTGGACCGGGCTGCTTTAGATTGTAGCTTTGTAATTGCAGTGATTTATACTTCCTAGGAGTTCCCTGGGGGCTGTTCAGTGAAAATTTTCCCTTGTACTGAACAGGCTGCAGTGGGACTCTCACACAGGTGCAGGGCTCCTGGGCAAGAGCTGTGCCTGGCTGGCCTGCCTCTTGGGAGGCAGGAGCAGTGCCTTGTTTAGCAGGCTCATGAACTGGCTTCGAGGCAATTCTGAAGACAGTGGTAAGCAGTGATAGCATCATTTGAGAAAGATTTTGTCTCCCCTTGACCTCAGTGAAAGATGCAGTTCATTTGTTTGCGTAAGTCTGGGGTTGGAATGTTTACAAAATCTCATTCTCCTTGAAGTTTATACCACCAGAGAGTCTCAGCAATGTAGAAAGGCATTTGAGCAAGAGCCTCCTATTATTCTTTTACCAATGCAGAGTAAGACTTGATGGACGCAGAGGTGAAAACCCAAAGCGTTTAATTTGTTTGCCGTGGTGTCATTTTTCTTCTCCGCTGTGCCCAAGGAAGAAATGTCAGAACACAGAATAAGCAGGAGTTTACAAGTTTACTCTTAGTAAAGTGTTTCTCCATAAAACAGAAATAATCTTCATTCCGTTCTTCTTTCCCTCCTCTCTTTGTTCTTTCTTTCTTCTTTCTTTTTCTGATAGAGACAAAAGCATCTTTCACCAAAAGAAAAAAAAAAGGAGAAAAGGCTTTTTTTAAAAAAGGTCTTTTAAAAAATACCTTTTGTTGTAGAACATGCTTTATCTTTGCTTCTCTGGGGTAAGCTAGAAATAATCACCACCTTTTTGTAAAATAGAGAAACAGTTGTGAGGTTATTTTCTGAGCGCAGAGGGCCGTACGCAGACAGTGTGGGCTCCAGCCCCTTTGCTTCCCACCCCCCACTGCACTGGCTCGCATGCCACCTGGCGCTGGGACACTACTGTGAGCGCCTTTTGTTCTCAGCAGGACAACTGTTCTGAAGACTGAGACGTGCATCCCTTTTTTCGGTGTATTTCTTTTTCTTAAATTCTACACTGTGCTTTGTTTAGTAATATAGTTATTTCTAAGATACATTAAAGAGAGGTAAAGAAGAATAGACGTATTGATCCTAGAGCGTTCCCTTCCTTCCCAGCAGTAATAAAAAGGATTTAAGCATCTTCACTGGCTTCTCAGGGCTAAGTCGCTGTGAGCTGTGAGACCTTCATTGTCACATTCCCCGTGCTTTGTCAGCTCATATTCTTGAGGAATTAAATCCATTTCATTGCTGCATGTGACCGAAAAGCACTGGCATTTATTTTCTCTGCAGGCATTTATTTGCCTTTGTTTTGGATGGCTGTCCCTTTGTGGATAATATTTTCCCAAGTCTTGAAGCACTAATTGATTGTGGTGCTTAAGCAAGATCATTCATTACACTGAAGACAGAAACTCTGTTCCGTAGATGAGCGTGCAGGCTGGTAACCAGCAACTGGAGATCCTGCTGAGAATTGTAAATGAGAGAGAAATTATGGGTCATGATAATAACTTGTTCCCAGTCTGAAGTTTCAGAAAGGAGCAGACATAAACAGCCTCTTCCTTTGCGGACATCCAGCCAGTCAGCCAGAGTGTGTTTCCGCAAGCTCTCAGGACCTGAAAAATGTATAGAACTTTGAGAGTGTTACCAGGTGGAAAAATAATGGCCAATGTATCTTTCTCCGTGTCGTGTATATATACAATGCAAGAAGAGTAAGAAACACATTTGGAAAAGACAAATGATTTTAAATGTTGGTGTTTCAGGACGGCACTTTGCTTTTAGAGCTACAAGCCATTATTTCAACCCCAGTGCCACATATTCCCTGAAGCACATCCTGTTCTGCTCCGTGCATTCGTTTACTGTTGTTAGCTTTGGGCATACATTGCTCCTTGTGAGAACTTGGTGCTAATCTAGATTTTATCCTAATGCAAAGAAAACACGAGGAGTTTAGCTGCATTTTAACTTTAAGAGACTGCCCAGGTCAGGTGACTGCGGGAACAATATAGTATGTCAAAGTGAGATTCCAGATCCAGCCAATACAGAATTCCCTGAAGATCTTGTTAATAATAGATACAACTACGAGGCGTGTTGGGAATGGGGAGAAGGCAGAAAGCCAAGTCAGTGCGAAGCCACAGATAAGAAACTGAGCGGGTATAGGACTGACCGGGAGCCGTACTTCTAATGGTGCCCCAGGAGCGCGGGGAGTTGGGGACTCATCCTGGACAGGCTGCGGAGTATAAGGTTCCAGTGTGGCAGGGACGGCGTAACCAGGCAGGTGCGATCTCTGGCCCTCCTTCTACACATACTAACTGGTGACTACAGGTGTATCACGTGTCTGAGTGTCAGTTTTCTTATTTGAAAAATGGGGATAATGCTTGCTCACAAGACTTGTCTCGAAGATCAAATACGAGAATTCATGTAAAGCCTGATACTAAGCCCGGCATAAGTGGGAATTTTCATAAATGCAACTATTATTATTCCGATCATCACTTTCTGGGCTTTTGCCTTTTTGCCCTGGTTGGCGAGAGCGCTGCAGCTGGACTCTCGGGGCAGAGTGTCGCCGTACAGATAGCATACCGCATCTGTGTTTTCGTCCCCAAGGTCCCAGCTGTCCGCCTGTGCCCGTGGACAGAGCCCGGCACCCCTGGGGAGGGGAGCGGTGAGGTCTGGGCAGGCTCGGGACCTGGCTGCCGGGGGACTGGCATGCAGACCAAGGCTCCTTGTCACACCGCAGGCAGGAGTGGGAAGGGGAGCTGAAGAGAGAGAGGCGGGTGTGGGTGTAAGCGCTCTGGAAAGCTGTGGACTTCACTGTAGAGCTGTCGACACTCCGGGCCCGAGCAGAGCCGAGCCGGTGCTGTCAGAGGCCTCCGTCTCTGCGGTTGGGCAGAGCCAGGCCAGGCAGGAGCTGATAACCAGACTGATCGCCATCTTGAAATCTCACCACAACTCTTAACTGATTCAGCGGCAGCATTCTGGTTCCAAGCCTTCCCCAGAATGAGCTGGGTGTGTTATTCTCCACTTCTTGGCTGAAGAGACAGTGACACACTTTCATCTGACTGCTCTAGGCTTTCATTTATGAATCACGCTCATTGAGAATGTCTTTTCTAGCCACCTTTGACTACTGCAGATTCTCCGTCTTGCTCTGGCTCCTGTTGTGGTGACCAGGTCAGAGCAGGCTTGGGTCAGCTTCTCACAGGGGCAACCAGGGCCTTGGCCTGAGCCACATGCTTCTGACACTGAGGAACTCGCATGTGCACAACCAGATGTGCAGGGAGGCCATCCTTACTCAGTAGGAGCCAGTGAGTAAAGTTGCTCCTGAGTTCCGCAGAGTGACGGTTCTGAGATGAATTCGTCAGGCTTCTCAGAGGTCCCAGTGAGACCCTGTGGCAGTGGCCAGCCAACTTGATGACGCATCCATGTGTTGCTTTGCCCTTTTCCCCAAGTAGGTTCTCCCAGCCCCTGCGCTCTGGGATCACTTCTAAAATGCACTGCCTGTGCGCTAATTTCCGCTTTGGGCTGAAGCAAAGACGATGTCAGAATCATTCCCTCCTAACCCTGTGTTCATACTGACTCCCATTGTCTCACTAATGCCTAGTATGCGGAGCTTGAAAAGTTAAACACCTTGAATTATGACTAAGGAAATTGGGCCGTGAAAGGGTTAAGTTACTTTCCTGGGTCACACAGCTTGCTGGAGGCAGATTTGGAAGCAGGTCTACATGCAGATATTTTGGCCAATGATCATTCCTCTAAAAAGTGTCAGTTATTCTATGTCTTACTGCTGAGGTGCTGGCTGCCAGTAGGATGAAAACTAGTGACGACAAAATTTGGCCAAGGAAACATGGATGATACTTATTTTCTGGGTGTCCAAAGGGCCCTGGAAAATTGAGCTTAGTGAGGTTGAGTTTACCCTGGTGAATATAATGAAAACTGAGACGGGCACGGTGATACATAGAAGAGATTATACCAGAGGACTGTGGAAGCTAGCTGGCCATGGAAGGGACTTAGGAACTAGGGGAGGGTTATCAGTATGGAAAAAGGCCATGTGAATGAACAGTTATATTCCTGGAGATGGCTAAAGAGTAACTGAGGTGAAGTTCCAGGCCGTTGCTGACCAATAGAAATGTAATGCCAATCACAAGGTGAACCACGGATGGAATTTTATATGACTGCATTTTAAAAAGCTGCCAAGAAACAGATGAAATTGATTTTAGCAGTATAGTAATACCTCAGTTCACGAACGCTTCTGTTTGCCAACTATTCAGTTCACAAACAAAAATGTTCAGCAGAATTTTGCTTCTGTTCACAGACTCTGCAATGGGTAACAAACACGACCGTAGCCATCTTCCCCACACAAACACAAAGGCAGCCATCTCCCCCACAGTTGTAAAACAAGTTTGTAAACTGAGGTCCTACTGTATGTTTTTTGGTTATTCAGTATATCCAAAATATTAGCATTTCAACTTGTAATCCACATAAAAAGTTACCAGTGAAATATTGTGTAATCTTTTCTTCCTTCAGTGCTGGGGATTGAACCCAGGGCATTGAGCATGCTAAACAAATGCTCTACCACCAAGCTACATCCCCAACCTCTTCTGTAGTCCTTTTTTTTTTTTTAGGGCTTGCTCAAAATTTCTTTTCTTTTTCTTTTTTTTTTTAGTGGTACATTTTAGATATACATAATAACATTTACCATAAGGAATTTGTACCTGTACATGACATACCTTGCTTCTACTTTTTTTCCCATTCCCCTCCCTTCCCTCAAGCCCCTCTTCCCCTCCTTATCTACAAATCTTTGTTCCTAGCTTTTCCTTCCATTCTCTTTCTTTTTCTTGTCCCTCCCTTCCTTTCCCCTTCTCACGCCCTTAAAAAATACTTCCTGGTGTGTATTTATACTTACACAGCGTTCAGTTGAGACAAACCCTGTGCCAAGTGCTCAGTAGCCATGTATGACCACTGGCTACCATCTGAGCAGCTCGCTTGTCCAAATATGAGGTCAAAAGGTTAAGGCTGGTGGCCATTAAAGAGCATGAGGCTTAAAACTGAGATGGTGGAACCTCAGAAAGTACGTGTGACCTCCAGATCTGCAAGTGAATTCCTAAAGCAGTGTAGGAGAAACGGCCAGACCATTGAGGGCCCAGGTGTCTGGAGAAATCATCTGTGTCGACACCGAGATCACCAGGATTGCGCCAGGAGTGGCACTGGAGAGAGTGCAGGATGCCAGGTGTGAAATCCTCACACTTGTGCCAGGAGTGACCAGAGGTCTGTGAACCCTGCGGTAAGGTAGGGAGTCAGCGATGCAGTCTGATGACGGGGACCTCCAGCCTAGGGGTGGCGGTGATGAGAGACAGGTGTGGAAAGAGTTAGGAAGTGCAGCCAGGAGCCAGAGGCTATGGAGGAAGCTCGGCAGGGCCCAGAGGAAGTCTTGCCAGAGTCAGATCTCACCTGCACAGCACACTGAGGGTGCAGGGCCTTGGGGTAGTCCCCTTCCTGCTGCTCTCCCAGCCTCACCACACAGGGCGGAGGACCCTTGGACCCAAAGTCCCCGGGGGGCCTTTCCACCCCTCACTTCTTCTCGCCTCCTGCCTGAGACTTTCCTCAGATGCTTGCAGAGTAATCTCGGTCCAGATAAATGACCTCACCCAGTGTTCGCGTTTAAATAATTTCTTTTTGAACTAATAATGAACACATTACAAAATCTTAAAATGACAGAGGCATTTAAGCGAGAAGTCCGCCTCCCTGTGGCTGCCCTCCAGCTGCCCAGGCCCTTTCCCCAGAGAGTACAACTGTTGGCATTTGCAGAACTGTAAGAGGCTGTTCCCGCCTCTGGAGGGTGGGGATGTGAGGAGCGGTCTTTCCCCTCGGAGAACGTGTTCATGCTGCCCCGGCTGAGCTGGAGTCTGTGAGCTTAACGGCGATGGGAGCCAGCCAGTGCTGTGAGTCCAGACGAGGGCTTCGTGGTTGGCTGGTTGGAAAGCCCTTGATTTCTAGGCTCTGACAGCTGTGTGCACAGTAACTCCAAATCTTGATTCTTTTAGGGCTGAGTGGAGTCTTCATTCCTTCAGCTATGCAACGAGTACGCCCTTCGTAGTCCCTCTGTGCAAAGCTCCAGGCTGAGCACCTGGAAGCAAATCCAGCTGGGCCCGTGCCGTCAGGCGTTGGACTAGATGCAGGTGATGCCAGGAGCCTGGTCCTGGCTGGTTGCTGGCAGTGACAGTCTCTTCATATTCAGGAGCCACAGGACATTGCAAATCAACTGACTTTTGTTACGGTTTTTATCTAGACTCCCCCAAAGCCTCGTGTAGTCATAGGTGGGGCTTTTGGGAGGTGATTGGATTTATGGGACCCTATAGCTAAAGGTGCCGTCAGGCTGTGGGGCCTGATCAGAAGAGGTGGGTCACTGGGACGTGACCTGGAAGGGTGTGTCTCCTTCCCAGGTCCCCCTTGACTCTCTGCTTCCTCTTGTCCATGCCTTGAGCCGCTTTCCTCCGCTATGCTCCTCTGCCGTGCTGTCCTGCCTTGGAGCCAGGACTCCAAGCCAGGGCTGAAACGGGAGCCAGCCAAAATAAACCTCTCCTTCCTTAAGTTTCTGGTGTGGAGTATTTTGTCCCACCAAAGAGAAAAGGGACCAAACACTAGCTTCCTGTGTTGAAACTATGCCGATCTTTAGGAAATGTGACACTTAGGGAAAATCCAAAACCTTGCTTGACTCTGTTCTTTCCCTCCACTATGTCTACAGATCACAGCGTTTTATGTTGGCGTCAAGCAGAAGAGAAAGGATTAATTAGCATAACCTTCATCAGCAGAGAGAAACAAACAAACAAGAAAATGCTTGGGCCTCTCATGCTTCTGTGAAATCCCAATTTAGCCCCCCTCCTTTTTTCTTAAGACAAAGAGAAGATGGTTTATTTGAAGGTGGAGAAAAGGGGGAAGATAGGTGATAGATAGCTACTCTGGACAAGTAGGGAGCATTTGAAAGTGAAATACTCCTAGTCCCCCTTTATGGTTATAATTTCTAATTTTCGAACTGAGAAAAAATGGTTTTGCTAATTAGATAATTACTTGGTAGTGACCTTTTGATTAAAAATTGCTTTCTGTCTGAACGTGTCTGGAGAAGAATTACTTAATAAATCACTGATGTACAGTAGTAACTTTTTAGAAAATCTGACATTACGAAAAGGCCTGTAGAGCATGGTAATATACACGTGTAATCGCAGCTTCTTAGGAGGCTGAGGCAGGAGGTTTGCAAATTTGAGGCCAGCCTCAAGCATTTAGTGAAATGCTGTCTCAAAGAGGCTGGGGATGTAGCTCAGTGGTATAACACTTGTCTAGCATGAATGATGCTCTGGGTCCTGCCAAAAATAAAGAAAAAAAGAAAGAAAGATCTTTGAAATTTTTATAGTATGAAATCTTTATAATTTCATGCTAAACCATACACGAAATACCATTAACAGTTGAAAATTCTTCATATGTGTGTGTATGTGTGCTTACATGTATTTGTGTGTGCGCGCTCATAAAATTGAGATTTTTAACATTCAAAATATAGATGGCACTAATTATTGTAAGATGTTAACAATAGGAGAAAAAGGTATGGGATATGTGGGTATTCGTTGTACTGTCTTTGTAACTTTGCTCACATCTCACACTGTTCTAAAATAAGGAGTTTATTTTTTAAGGCATATGAGAGGCCCTAAAAATCAAATTAGGTGTATTCTTCAATAAGCTGAATGGAAACAACCTCTGGACATTTCCATGAAGTGAAATTATGCTATAAAAAACTTCATGAAAATTGATGATGATTTACCTTGTAAAGCTTTTTCCTACATTTCCTACTTTTTCTAACAGAAGTGCATATTAGGAATAGATTGTTTTATTTTTCCTGGTACTGGAATTGAATCCAGGGTCTTTACACCGAGCTATATCCCTGCCCCTTTTAAATTAGTTAATTTTAAGATACGGTCTTCCTAAATTGCTAAATTGCCCAGGCTGGGTTTGAACTTGCCATCTTCCTCAGCCTCCCGGACTGGTAGGGATTACCATGCCCAGCAGGAACAGTAATTTGGGTATCTAATCTTACTACGTGTCAGAAATCTCTGGTGTGCAAATATGCAAATTATTACATGTAGAACATTTAGTTGCTATATAGAAGATACCATTCCTAAGAGAAATAAGAAGTCTATTTACTAATAAATGCATTCTCTTTACTTGAGTCACATTTGGAGTTAAAATTACAAATTAATTGTATTTTAGGAGTATAAAGCTAACTCATGATGCTGATAGGCCTGCATGAGAAAGTAGGCGGCAGCTTGAGGTGTGTGTTTCTTTTAGTTTGTTTC
The DNA here is from genome assembly GCA_004026905.1 of Hystrix cristata. Taxonomy (NCBI): domain Eukaryota; kingdom Metazoa; phylum Chordata; class Mammalia; order Rodentia; family Hystricidae; genus Hystrix; species Hystrix cristata. The sequence continues at coordinate 4,196 of PVJO010011439.1, read as the reverse complement.
CTTATTTCTTATAACTAATTTTGATCAAATTGGATTGAACAGCATCCATTTATGCTCACTTTTCTTTGTAACTGTGGTTTAATTTGCAGCCTTTAAACATAATTCAAAAAAAGAATATCTTCAGGTGGCCATGTAAACTATCATGTAAATAAATTCCAATGAAGTTTAGTAGGTGGATGGTACAGATAATGGAAGAGAACTGATGGTAGTTACCAGATGCGATTCAGAGTTTCTTTGTGCTTTCTTGCCAGGCACCATTTAGCTTACACTAAATTTTTCCTGACAAAAGGAAACCAACAGAAAAGCAGTTATTATAGTTTCCAACTTAAAAGAGACACTATAGAGTATATACTACTACCTAGTGCTGTGTTGGAGAAGGCTTTTCAGCTTGTGTTCCCGCTTGTAGAACCGTCCGTGTCCTAACCTCCCGGGCCTGACACCTCCACTCGGAGTCACCCTTATCTGAAGGGCCTGTTCTGTTTGTCGCGGTCTGTGCTGTTGCTCCGTCTGGCTGTCATCACGACTCTTTCACAGCGGCATTCTGCCTACTCTTTGTTTTTTGCTTTCCTTATGTGTCACTTGTTTCCCTCACTAGAGTTAAGGTCCTTGGTTCCCACCGTATGATCCCCTGTGCTTGAACCAGCGGCCTGGTGGGGTGATAGCAGGATGTTTAAAATTGAAATACGTGTGTCACCATTGTGTATTTAAAAGTATTGGTGGGGGGGCTGGGGATTTAGCTCGGTGAGGCCCTGAGTTCGATCCCCGGCACCACAAAAAAAAAAAAAAAAAAAAAGTATTGGTAGAAAACAGGCCAGAGAGATCCCCTCATGAATGAATAATCTCCAGTTACTAAATTCTTTTCGCATCCCTTGCTCTGATTTCCTTGGACATTTGTATAGCTTTAGGACATGGTAAATGCTAGAACTTTATAGGAAGGTAATAAATCTGAAGGAGAAAACTTGGCATTAAAGTAACAGTCTATCTGTGGAACATATTGATGTTTTAGTACCCTTCTTATCTTTTGTTTTTCTGTCAGTGAAAGATGACTTTGGGGATGGAAAAGAAACAGGCGGTCTTGGGGAAGGATTTCGGGCCATTAGCTCAGTGACCTCTTTGTCTACCTGCATGTTCCCATAAGACAGGCCAGTGTCGTGTTTGTCCAGGCACCCAGCCCGGTCTTCTTTGGTTGGGAGTGGACCAAGATGGGGAGATCGCGGGTCTCTGTCTTCGTCTTTCGCCGAGTCAGTCTGCCTCCGTGGAGTGTGATGGGAAGTCATCCCAGAGCTCCTGCCGGGAGCCCACAGTCAGTAGAGCACAGTATATAGTTATCACCTGCTCACATGTGCGGCAGAGTGTGGGGGGCACTTTGGGACTTTATGGAAGCCAGACCTCATTCCAGGCCTTCAGTAATTTTATAGTGACTCATTCGTTTTTTAGGAGACTTGTAACAAATGCTAATTTCAAAGTGTCAGTGAAGTCACAAGATGACATGAGGGCTGTAGGAAGCAGGTAGACATCCACTTAGAGCTGGTTGGTGTCAGATTCCATTTTATCTTCTTCTGTCCCCTTCTGCCGCCCTATTCCCCCAAGTTAATGTCTTCGCGATCCCGAGGAAGCCTGTCTGAGCTGCACACCATTGTCTTTAGGGCATCTTTAATGTACAGAGATAGCTTGCTTCATCCTGGCTTGGGCAAAGTGTTTCAATGATTACGATCTTCATTGTGAGGGTCTTTTCCTGAATCATGGTTTCTTTCTAGTTATGCCAATATCAGTGTAATTTAGAAAAATCCTTAATTCGGTGACTGATGAGACTAACAGGGCAAAAGAAAACATCAAGCGTTTAGAAATACCAACTAGATGGATAGTCAATTTGCATTGCCCAAAGTGGCAGAGTTAGTTAGATGATCGAGTGATTATCAGATAACTCACAAGGTTATTCAGGAAATCAGTGGGAACTAGAAACCAAACTGATAGCACATTGATGGAGAAGATTTATTTGACAAAAGGAAACGTTTCTGCCCGTATTGAACTAAATCTCCAGTAGGCAGAAATAAACAAGAAGGAACAAGACAAGAGCTGAACAACTGAAGAAAGTAATCCATTGCTTGGCAAATTACTACGGCGCTAATGGGAAAGTTTACTATCCATACAAACACTTTCTTGAAATGTAATGGTGCGATTATGCGGCTCTGAGTGTTTGTGGCCCTCTAACATTCCGACACAGTGCAGCCCGGGGCGGGATTGGCGTGGACAGAAAGGGCTGATTCCATTGGTACTGTTTAATGATATGGCTCCAGAATGTTACTTTTCCTTCTTTTTTAAATATCTTGTTTTTTTCTTAGTACATGTTTGCAGTACATAATGGTTACATCCATCATGGAGGATGTGTACGTGTACATAACAGATCCTAATTCTGGTTTTTTCCCCCCTCCCTTTCCCCTTCTTTTTTCCCTCCCCATTTATAAAAGCTCTATTTGCATTTTTTCCTTCCACTTCTTTTTCTTTAAAACTCTTTTCCCTTCCTTCCCTTCTTCCCTCCATGTTTTCCTCCTCTTGCCATTTGAACAAGTTCTTCCTACTATCTCCCATTTTGTGCTTTATTTACACTTCGGGTTTCTCACACAAGTGAAGCAACACAATATTTAAACTTGTGTGCCTAATTTATTTCACTTAAGATTATGGTCTTGAGGTGAATCTGTTTACCTAAAAATGCCTCAAGCTTATCCTTCTTTGTGGCAGAGTAGTACTGTATTTAGCTCGAGTACTGTAATAGTTGTCTTTCTTAAGAAAGGTACTCACTTGGTAATTTCTTCCTTCTTTGTAAATTAACACTTAATACTTTCTGATGTTTGGATTACCAGATTAGACTTTATTGTACAATAAACCATACTTGTAATGTCAGCTTTTGAAAGAAATCCTTCATTAATTTTATTTAAAAATGACTTTAGTCATGTTTTGATTTAAAAATTAATACAAGGTCATGGTAGAAAGTTAATTTACTGAGAGGTATAAAGGAAAAACTGTAAATTATGTATATTTTACTCCTAAAGTAAATATTTAATCTTTTATGGTGCAACTTTTTCTGACATTGCAAGTTCTTTACAAACATGCATTTTGGGGTGGGTGGTGGGGTGCCTGCCTAGCACATACAAGTACTGGGTTCAATCCCTAACACTACAAAAAAAAAGTTGTAACAATAGCAGTCATTTTAAGATGCCATGATTTGGGTGACTGCAGCTTGCAAAGAGGGTTTTTGTTTGTTCTTTGCTGAAATCTTGGGCCTCCTAATTTGATTCTGTGGCATAGACGCATATAGTGGCAGAGAATAATTGTATCTCAGATGGCAGGTCTGTGGAATCCAGCTCCAGCACACGTATGCAACGCAACGCAGCACCTGTACTGAAATGTGAATCAGCAGGCCCTAACTCATCTTTATCAGGTCGACCGACAGGAGCCGTACATTTGAGTTTGATCACGGTGTGGGAAACTTGAGAATCAAATGAGATGAGTAAGTTCCATCATGCGACAGGGTGAGAAAACCACTAACTTCACCCCAGACCGCTGCATTTTTCTGTGGCTCAGCCTCCTTAAACTCAGTGTCAGCTAAGCTGTGCTGTAAGAACCTCGCTGTCCTCACAGTCTTGGCTGGCAGGAAAGAACTGGTGAAGGCAGCACTGCTCTGGCTGACCAGAAGACAATTCTGTGAGGGGCCTGCCCAGTCAGAGGCTCCTCTGCCCGGAGCTGGTTTTTGGTAACCATGAAAAAGGCTTTTAAGTGGTCCAAATGATACGTTAATTCTTCTGCCTAATATTCTTGTTGATTCTTCCAGCAAAGCGACTTTAAAAGTAATTTCTGGTGACGTTTTTTGTGTGTGTATGCTCCTGGGGTTTGAACGCAGCGCTTCGTGCCTCGTAGGCAAGCCCATACTGCTGAGCTCCATGCCCAGCCCACATTACTTACCAAGAAACAGAGACGGGTGATGACATCGTAAGTTGATCCCGAGAGGAAAAGTTACCTGTAAAATGCAGGTGTCTTCACGACCCCGTGGGAGGCGCTCCTCCGTGGCCCCTGCACTCTGATGGGGGAGCTCGGTGTGTCCCTTCGTGTCTGCCGTGTGATGTCATCTGGCTCATGTGAAATGTCCCCGTGGCAACGATTTGGGTCTTTGCTGTGCTTCCTGATCCCACGTGTTGTGC
>PVJO010011438.1:11159-59842 GCA_004026905.1 Hystrix cristata | reverse complement strand
CTCTGATTTGTTGATGAATCTCTTTTTACAAATATTTTAGTAATCTTTTTGACAGCATTCAAAATCTGTTCTTACTGTGTGATTAAATCCCTTAGCAAACCATTTTAGAGAGAAAATTGTGATGTCCTAAGTCACTCCATTTTAAGATTTGTTTCTTTGCACTGCATTTTGGGAAGCTTCCATTTGAGAATCAACTTTCCTTGGCTTGCCAAGTCTGCTGATAAGCTCATCAAAGGTTATCTCCATCTCTTTTATAGTGTTTATGATATCTAGCACTTCATTTAGATTCTTTTAAATTTTCACTTCTCTGGTTATATTGCTCTTCAGTTCTTCATTGTTGTCTACTTTTTCCATCAATGCTAATAACATATTGTTTATGGTTATTTAAACTTCCTTTTCTGGTAATCACAACATTGGTGTCATATCTGAACATGCTTCTAATGTTTTTTCTGTTTCTCCAGACTGTTATATCCTCCTTTCTGGCATGCCTTAAAATTTTTGTTGAAAGTCAAACATTTTGTATTGAGTCCCCACTGTGAGGATTTATATTAATATGGGTAGGAACTCTGTTGTGTTTAATGTTTTCTGTAGCTGTACTTTCAGAAGCTTTCAGTTTCCTCTAGTTTTTTTAATCTCCCAAGTTTCTTCAGTCATCCATAAGAACTCTTCAGATAGAGTCTGCATCTTTTACTTCTTTCAGCTGTAATCTACTATAATTCTACTGGCACCCTGTTGATTTGGTGTTTAAGCATAGGAGAAGAGAAGCATACTGTAATCGTAAATCTCAGTCTTTTGGGGTCCCATGTCTCAGAACTGTGAAATTCACAAGTTTCTTAGTTTTGTGTTTTGTTTTGTTTTGCTTTGCTTTTTTCTGTTTTAGGTGAAACAGGTGAAGGGTAGAGGGAGCTAGTTTTGGGGAAATGTGCTTCCTGGTGAGATAAAACCCTGATAAAGCTGTTTTCCCTTGGAGAGCAGGCCTTTGTTATGAAGAACATTCACATTTACGGTGAATCTCAACATGTTTACTTTTCCCTCCCCCCTGCCAGAACCACAGGGTATTTATCTTGGCTTGTGGGGCTGAGTTACTGGAGGTGAAACCCTTCAAACTGTAGAAATTCCCAGGAATGTTTGACTCTCACTGCAATCCACTTTCAGCCTCCCACAAGATCACCATTTAAACTATTCCTACATGTTTGCTTTTTTAGGTAAACTGTTCTCCTAGGCTAGACTCCGGATTTGCTTGTCACAGATTTCAGGGAGGAAATTTGCCTTGTAACTTCCATTCTCTGATTGAACCAGGAAAAGCCAGTGATTTTCAGTTTGTTTGGCTTTTCCTTGTGTTATGCTTTGTGTCTAGATGTCCCCTCAAAGCCTGGGGTCATGGGTGAGGCTTTTCAGAGGTGCCTGGATCTGGAGTGTGTGAAGCTGGGTTCAAGGGTGTGTGATTAATAAATCAGTTGGCTGTATGGTTTGGCATAGTCCTGGGTTGGATTAACGGTACCCTACCCTGCATTTGAGTGCTACCATCCCTAGGGGTGGGTAGGCTGGATAAGATATAAGGGACAGAAAGAGGATCCTTATTTGTTACTTGATTGCTGTTTGGTGCCTTCTGCCTGCCCTACTTGGCTATGAACTGTTTCTCCTCTGTGATATCCCTCTGCCATACCATCCTGCCTTGGAGCCAGCCGACTATGAATTGAAACCTCTGCGAACTGTGAGCCAAGTAAACCTTTCCTCCTTTAATTTTGAGTGTTGGGTATTTTGTCTCAGCAACATGAGAAGTAACTTAGATACCTTGTAAGGGTGACTTCTAATCTCTTTACATGCTGTAGTTCTTGGGTGGTCTTTTGAGCTGCTAGGTATAACAAAAAAGTATCACACATTGAACCTTTAATCTGGACAGAGCTGAAAGTAGGAAAGACAAATCAATTATAGAAGTGGCCCCTTCTATTACTAAAAGCAAATATATCACCCACCCCTGTAAACATTTGGAGGAAAGAGTACAAAATTATAATGAACAATATAATTGTTGTTCAGATTACCTTAAACTGACTGCGGGCCAAGTCCTTCAGCATCCCACTTAAGAGAATATAATTGAAGTATGTGTTGTTGAGTGGCATATGTTTATTCACTCGCTTCTTTTAGAATGGTAAACTTTTTACTAAGATCTGTGTAAGTCTCCTAAAGGCTACAAGTTTTAGCCTGAACCAGCATTGGCTTTCTCCCTGTAATATACTGTTGAAGTGTAGTGGTATGCCTTGGGCTTTCTTCAAAAGCTACCTCAAAAATCAACAATGTCAATATGCACTTAACATAAAACTGTGGTTTCTGAAAGCAAACCATGTGTATATTCATGTACAGAAACATATTTACACACTCTAAGTTTATTTACCAGCCCTTTCTGTTGTTTTCCACAGTGTTTTCTTCCTATCAAATACTGGATTTTGAAGCTTTGTAAATCGTCAGTTGAGATAGCCTGCTAGATATTAGCGAGCCCAAGTGGGCTTGAAAATCTACCTAGAGTTTAACCCTTCTGGCAATGAGACTGAGAAACCCTCTTAAGTGAGCCTGCCAGACCACCTGTTAAACTTGGATTATTCAGAAGCAGCTTTTTCCATTAGTTCATACCAGGCACGAATCTAATTCTAAATGAGGCATGTTATAAAACATTTGGATTAGAAACAAAGCCATTATAACCATATGCCTGCATTTTTAATGTACTTTTAAACAACACTGTATTACCATTCCAAATTTTTTACAACACTATCTTTGACCTAGAGGGCTTTTTGTACAAATGTAAATGAGGGAAAAGGGCTGGAGAGGACCATGTTAAAGCACTTATAGACTTAGCCTTTGAAGAACCTTGAACTTGTAGGTTTCTGATGTCCCACTGATGCATTTTTCTCAAGATAGAGAACTGCCTCTTTTTAGGTCAAAGTTAAAAAAAGACAAGCAGGGTAATTGTTCAGGTTTAGCCTCAATTCTTGTGTATGTGAAGTGCCATTCTTGCCATACTTGCCTGAAACCATGAAGAAATGGCTAGCAGTCATGTGCTTTTTCGTTGCAGTCCTTATCACTCTGCAGACTTCCTGTGCGCACATCAGTCTCCTTCGGTGGTTTTGATGGCATGAGAACAAGTTGAGATCAGCTCTAAAATGAGTCCTTTCTGTATCCCTCCAAACCTTGGTATTGAGCCTGACATATAATTGGTATTTGGTGGGGTTATTCAGTCCATAATTGAAAAATTTAATGACTCATATGTATGTCACACTTCACCTTTCCTTAAAGAAAAGCATTTAAGAGAATGAAGAAAGTTGGAGGGGGAGGGGTAAAGGGCAAAAGTAATCTAGCCAGCTAAGAACTGTAGGAATAGGCCCTCTATAAGCAAGTTAAAGAAGCCCTCTGTCTTCCTTTTATCAAGGAACTGTTTTGCTCAAAAATAATAGCAGGATCCACTCTACATGTAATTGCATGGTTTGTTCAGATTCTGGCTTAGGTGCATAAATGGAGAACTTTCCCTCCCCAGGTAATCTCCAGGACATGATCACCTACCTCCCTCATGAGAGTGGTAATATGGGGCAGACTGGAATGCACAGCTGAGGGCCTACAGTGTCCCCTAAGAGGAGCGTGGAGATAATGTGTCCATTCACTGCCACCAGGGTTTCCCTTACTGGGGTGAACAATCAATATTTGACTAAAGTGACTTAGGAAAGTAAAGCTGATTTTCTCTTTATCGCTGTATGTTTTCCACCGGCAAGAAAATAAGAGTTATACATTTCAGTAGGCTAATTGCAACTGATAAATCCTTCAAAATCATAGTTTAAGATCAAAATTGAATGTATGTTATGGGAAAGTATAATAGATTTGGAAAAAGGAGAAAATTGCTCAATTAAAAAAATAACATCTATTTTTACAAAGAAAGATATTGAAGATTCCTCAGAACAGTGGATCTCAATTCAGACTCTGCAACAAAAGTGCTAGGGGTGCTTTCACTTAATACATGTAAATACCTAAACCTAACCTTCAACTCTACTTCATTTATTCTGAAGAAATTTGAGCTTTAAAAAAAAATGATGTTCTTGATTTAGGATTTAGGGTTGGACATTAGGGTCCCAGCTTTACCAAGCAATTCGAACTTGTAATAAGGAAAATAACTCATGACTTTTTCAGAACTTTGTTTAAAAACATAGTTACACTTTTTGTAAGTGGCATATAGCCAATATTAAAAACAAATTTGCTGGCAGATCAACTGGTGGTGATCTGACTGTTGAGATACAAATGGTCCCTGATTTACAATGGTTCAACTTAATTTTTCAAAGTTACAGTGGTGTAGAAGCAATATGTATTTAGTAGAACACACACTTTGAGCATTGAATGTTGATCTTTTCCTGGGTTAGCACTGGTCAGTAAGATATTATCTGGCAATGCAAAAAGAGAGCAAAAAGTACACCTATTAATCATACATGAATATTTACATGTTATCAGAAAGCATATTCTTCCTAAATGTCCATGGGGGATTGGTTCCAGGACCTCCTGAAGTACAAAGATCTACAGATCCTCAAATCCCTTATATGAAATGTCAGAATATTTGCATATAATCTATACACGCCATCCTGTATACTATAATTCACATGTAGATTACTTGTAATATTTAGTACAATGTAAATGGTACATAAATAGCTCTATAGTATTATTTACAGAATCATCACAAGGAAATAATTCTGTACCTGTTCAGTACAAGATAAAACTTTTTTCTGAATACTTTCGATCTGTGGTTGGTTGAATCCACGGACACAGAACCTGTCAATCCAAATGGCCAATTGTATTTGTGCCATTAGTTTTCCAATTTGGCAGAGAATTAAATTGGCCCCTTATAGACAATAAATTTCTCTCCCATTATTATTTCCGTTACTAAACCTCCCATTTTTTGTAATGTTCTATAGAGTCACTTTCTAGTTAATAGCAATCAGAAAAGCAGATGGAAGTGTATTCATTATTAGGACTGGCACAGATAAAATAGTTGATCCTATTGGAAAGCTAAAACATGAAAACCAGTCCATGACCACCATATCAATTAAAGTGCACCGTATAGTGAGTGAAATGACGTATTACTCAGGAAGGATGACTGTGTTATAATGCAATGGTAAGTGACTCTACTTTTTAAAGTGTGATTATTAATAACATTTTGTAACAATTAAAAATTATTATATATAATGGAGTACTACTCTGCCATTAAGAGGGATAAAATTGAATCATTTGTAGGAAAATAGATGCAACTTGAGACCATAATGTTAAGTGAAATTTATCAGGAATATGAGGCTAAACATCACATGGTTTCTTTTATATGTGAAAACCGAAAGTCAAAGAATTTTTAAAAATAAAAGACAATAGGAAACAGGGAGATACATCTTTTACAAAAAGGAAGTGGATTCAGAGATGGAGGAAGGAGGGATGAGGGTGTAGGAACAGTAATAAAAAGAAATAAGATATGTTGACTACATGTACCTATCCCCCAAGATGAATGCACATGTTTTGTGCTGGAAACATGTACTAATAAATCATTATAGTATGATGAGCATTTATAGAGAGATGAAGTACCACAGATTCAGAGAGATAGTAAATTACTTTGCTGTTATTTATATTTTCACATGTAATTTTTTTTTTAGGTTTTTTTTTTTTTTTTGAGACAGGGTCTGGCTATGCAGCAGGCTGGCCTTGAACTCACTATGTAGCCCAGGCTGGCCTCGAACTTGCAGCTATTCTCCTGCCTCAGCCTCCCGAGTGCTGGGATTACAGGAGTGCGCCACCACGCCGGGCTTTCACATATAGTTTTATATGCTAAAAGTGTGTTTTCTAAATGTAAACCCACGTAGACATTTGTATTTAGGTCATTCAATTTCATTTAATTCTAAAAATTTAAATTTTAAGAATGAAACTAAATTAAAACTGCTACTCTGAGTTTTCTTTTCAATTCCATGTTAATAAAGCTTTCCTCAGGTTTGATATACCTAGTTTTCCAGAAATAGTATCTATTTTCTAAATAATCAACAAATTAAACTTTAGGCAGCAGCCATTGGAAAAGATTTAGGACACTCAATTCTAGCTTTTTAAATTCCAAAATTCTAGTTCGAATCACTATAGTTAATATATTCATCCCATAAGATGATACATACTTCAAATACACATTGAGGATCTTGAATGTGACAATCTGAATTCTAAAATGCTCCAAAATCTGTAACTTCTTGAGTGCCAACATGATGCCACTAGTGGAAAATTCCACAAGTGACTTCAGGAGATGGGTCATGTGCAAAGCAGTTACATTAAAACTACTGTATAAAATGACTTTCAGGGTATGTGCACATGAAACACAAATCAATCTGTTGTTTACTCTTGGGTCTCATTCCCAAGATATCCCATTATGTATGTGGAAAATTTCCAAAACAAACAAAAAAAAATCCAGGGCTGGGGATTTAGCTCAGTGATTAGAGTGCTTGCCTTGCAAGCACAAGGCCCTGAGTTTGATCCCCGGCACCACAAAAAAAAAAAAAAAAAAAAAATCTGCAATCTGAAGTACTTTCTGGTCCCAAATATTTTAGATAGCCTGTATACTTTAAATTGAGATTAATGATTAAATGCTGATTTACGGAAGTTCTTCCTTAAGAAATTTTTCTGTGAGATTTCTCAATGACAAGAAGTATGATTTAAACTCCAAGATTTTGGCTATTTGTTTTTTATTGCTTTCTATTATAAGCCTCAGCTCTGAACTGGTTATTTTACTCAGAGTCACTATCAACTTTATTTTAGTGCTGATTTTTTTATGGATTAAAAGCACTGAAATGCAATCCTGTATGTAATGCTAGTGATTCTGTAGAAATAAAGGTAATTTCAAAGGGAGGGTAAAATTGAACATATATTTTAGTCATTATAAACAGAATACACACATAAACATATACATGTGTGTGTTTGTGTGTGCGTGTGTGTATATATAAAATTTGTTGTTTTTTGTCTTGCCTTTTACTTTGGAAAGGCATTTCTTTTCTGTCTGTACCATTTTATTTATTAAAAATACGAATAGGCCATGACTTTACAAATTAATCTTGTTAAGAGTTGGTTTCTTCCAACCTGATCTGAGTCAATGTATTGGAATTGTAAGGAAGGAACATTGTATCATTTGGGCACTGAGGGAGAAGCAGTGTCCCAGAATCTGATTTTGGCACCTTCAAAGGTGACTCAACTGACTAGAAAGGGGTTTCTGCTTTGTGATTTTAAAGCACATGACAAAGGTTATTTTAAAACCTAGTGGAGAATGAAGTTGCAAATAAACATGATCACTGCAAACGCTTACTACATGGGGTAAAAGGAATATGCGCTGCTGCCAAAAATTTCAAATATGAACTCACCATACCTCCTTCTATGGTTCCGATGCTAGACTAGCAATTAACAAAGAAAGGAAGATGATGTGCCAGGAGTCGAAATCTGACTGGAGAAGAGTAGTGAAGGGCAGTATCATGCCCTTGACTTTAGTCAAATAAATGGGTAGTGTGTGCCCCATCTTTTTGTTTTGGTTTTTTGTTTTGTTTTGTTTTTTGTTTCGGTGCTGGGAATCGAACTCAGGGCTTTATGCTTGCAAGTCAAGCACTCTAACCACTGAGCTAAATCCCCAGCCCCAAAGGCCCAAGCTTTTGTGAATATAAAAATGAAAAAAAGTGAGCGCAGAATTGAAATCACTACTGTGAACAAAAAAATGGGACGTTTTGAGGTCTTCCTGACTACAAGGAATGGACTCGCACTTGGGTTAATGGTGGGGTGGCTTTCAGGGCCCATGGGAAACTCCAAGTGACAGGCAGTCATGTGGCAGCCCTTGGCCTGCATCAGCGGAAATGCAGTGGGCACCACTGACTGTACTTCTGGAGTTCTCCCGCCATGTCCTCTCAGGCAGTGTCATTCCTTGGTTGTCAGGATTCTAGTCAATTCTGTACCCTTTTTCTCTTACTACTGTTGCCACTGCTGAGTAAAATGCCCCTTCTTTCTCTGCTTGCTCTTCCTTGTGGCTTCAATTTTACTTCCTGTTGAGAGTATCCATTTCCTGCCCTTCTGTTGTTTGCTGACCCTCCTGTTTGCTTTATATCAAGCTGCCCAAGAGAGAGCTTTCCCAGATCAACTAATCCTTCTTCAGGACAGACAGTCCCTATTGGTTTGGGCTCTTAGGCCAGACCAGGTACGATCACCCTTGGCAAGTACAGGGCCCAAGTCCAGTTTTCATGGCTGTAGTTTGGAAGACAACTATTCATTTGTTCATGCGGTGTACATTAATTAAGCTCCTCTTTTGTGACAAGCAAAGTACTTGATTCTGGGATGGCTCTTAATGAAAAGGTAAGAACTGTGAATCATGAATCTTAATTTTTTAATAGGACAACTACTATATCAGTAATAAACTCAACTGAAATGAATGTACATATAAAAGAACACATATTTGAAAGGAACCTCTCAGAATGAAACTGTTGCCATGACAGTCTTGATGAGGCTCTCCTAGTTTCTGTGTTGAGCCTATTCAAGTTATTATGGTCAAGATGATTTGCATATATGTGTGGTGTCTAATTTGAGTAAGGGAGAGGAATTGAAAACAGAAAATGAAAACTATATGTACTCTATACATTGTCTTGATGAGAACATCCAACAAATGAGTAGTACTTAAAAGACATTAAAAATCAGAAATATAAAAGTAGAGATAACTTTATTTTATGGCATGCTTTATACTTGACCATATAGTTGGGAGGGAGTATGACATTACTTAAGTGTTTGGGGCCTTGAAATTCAAATATCTTGGGCATCAAATTAGAGTATCGTTTCATACGATGTCACTTATAATCTCTTTTATTGTTAATTTGTTTTTTGTTAAAAATGTTATTTTGATAGAGTTGAAGAAAATATAAAATCATAAAGTATGTTGGAAAATGCCCATGGTGTGTTTTATGCAATTTTGGGCTGGTTTATTTTATTTCTGGTGGTTATAATTTATCTCCTTTGAGAAATCAAGAGATAACTCTAGATTTTAAGGAGTTCTGCTCTAGGTCTTTTAACATGATTTATATGCATGCAAAGATGGTATTCATGGATTCTTATCCAGATTTGCCCTAAAGCAGATTACAGATATTTTAGTATTCAGATACTTGCTTTATAATTCTGTTCTACAAGTCCTAACTCTATGTCTGAAATACTGGACCTGCCAAAATTTAGAACATATTTTTTCATACGTGATTTTCAGCTGTACATATTCTTCCACCTCAAAGCATTTTTAAATATATATTACACTTATACTAACTCTTGGAATGAGAATCTTTGGGTTAAAATTGTCCCTTCTAATTTGGTCTTTCACAGTTAGTCTCACCTCTGTCCAACCTGTGGAATAACTACAGTAGTAAACAGACACACAGAATCAGGAGGTGGCTTCGGAGAGTATAAAGTTCAATGTCCCCTGCAGTTTTCTTATTGCAGAGGCCAGGTGAGAGAAGGAAAAATCAAATTCTCATCTTTTGAAGGTTTGTGTATGTGAGAGAAACAGAAATGAGAAGGAATGAAAAATCAGGAAACGAAGGACTTGAAATTAGAAATCTATGCTTTGATTTCTATTAGAAGAGTAGGGTAGCTTCAAGTATAGATTTACAAAGCTACCTTCATTGAAATCTTAAGAAAATAGCATCAGCATTGTTTTATTAGCTGAAATATAAAAAAATATGAAGGACACATCCCAATAAATATGTCACATCCCTTCAAACTGAATGTGCTAGGCATTTTTAAATGTGTAGTATTCTCAGATTAATGTCTATAGTATTAGGGTAATATCCTAGAATTTGTAACATGTGACTCTACCACACTATCATTGTCCTTTACAAGGGATGTAAATGGACTCAGCTTCACTGTGGGAACAAGTGAGTAAGATAAGAATGATATAAGAAAGAGGTTTCCTAATGTCAAGCTCTAACTTTTAGGAATTTGGATAAACAAATCTATTTCCTAATTTTACTTCAGTGAACTATCACACATTTAGTGGCTTGAAACAACACGAATATATTATCCCTCACTTGTGTAGGTCAGAAGGACAGTATGGATCTTGTTGGGCTAAATCAAGATGTCCACACTGTTTCTTTCTGGAGCCTTCAGGGCACAGTCCGTTTCTTTGCTTTCTTCACCTTCTGTGAGATGCATTCATTCCTTAGCACACGGTCTTCCTTCTCGCAGCAACAGTGTAGCATCAGCGCATGTCCTTCATTAACTGCTTCTGTTCTCACTTTGCCCTCTCGCTTCTGTCACCTCTAGCCCTTCCTGTTCTGCATATACAAATAACTACTATTAATAAGAAAAAACAATAGAAAAATATTTATGCAGATAATCAAAGCTGCTAATAAACACATGAAGACTAATTCAGCTGCACTCTTAATCAGGAAAATGCCAATATAACAATATGTATGTAGTGTTTTCTATTCATCAGATTGAGGTAATTTGAAATTCTGTTATTGTACAATTGTAAAGTTGATTTGAAATGGCTGTCAATTTGCATTCAAACATACTAGCTTGAATTTCTGGGTTATGAGGGCCTAGAGTTACTTATCATTCAGAAATTCAAACTCTTGGTACTTCTCCTAGAGGAATACTTGTATACATGTATAAATATACAAGGATAGGATTTACTGTCATCGTTCAAAGTAAACAAAAACCGACAGCAAAACCAACAGACAAAACCCACCAAAAGGGGAGTAAAGACATAAAATGTGACAAAATTTATATTATAGCACTATATTAAAATTAAATATATGTGTTTCAAGATGTGAAGAAATTTAAATAAAATTAGTGAATACCACAATATGATAAACACAGCAATAAATTTATTTGTAAATTAAAACACAAAATAACAATTGAGAATTTTTATGGCTATATATACATATATGCAAAAATTTAAAAATTTATTGAGGGATATGAAGTGACTTTCTACTGGTTTTTACTTCAGTAGCGAGGAAGAGCAGATCAACAATGGAGGTGGTGACTAAAGAAGACCTGGCTTTATTACTGAGGTCTATAATTATTTTCTTTCAAAATATCCCTGTATTCATATTTTCAATAGTTTCTAGAATATGTAATGTGTGTAAAAAGTATTCTAGAGTAAATTAAATTGTAAAAATGATTAATTCTAGAATTGTAAATAAAGCAATTGTTAATTTTATTTCATTGTTATGTGTTTTATAAGTTTACAAATACTCCCATCGGACTAATTGTATTAGAAAAAGTAATTTAAAAAATCCTCGGTGCTAGGGATGTAACTCAGAACTTACAGATTACAATTTGCAAATTCTATGCTTTCGAATTGGAGCCAGGGTGAGAATTATTTGGCAAAGGAACTTACCCCAAAAGCTGGAGGAGGTGACAGATTTTTTAAAATTTTAAATTTTATTTCTACATGTTTGCAGCTCATATAGTTTATAGTTGTCTTGGGAAATGGTTACCTGTACATATTTATACCATTTTTCTTTCTTTTTTAAAAATCTCCTTTCTCTTCCCTCCCTCTCCCTGCCTCCTCCTTCAATTCTCCTATCCCATTTTTTGTTCTTGTTTATATTAGTTATCTTACCTGATGTTATGGCATATAATGCTTACGTTAATTGGAATTATTAGGTTCTTGTACATGGCATATCTTTATTCTTCTTACTTCCCCTTCCTCTCCTCCTCACCTCTTGCCCTTGTTCCCTTGGGTCACTTACCAGTTGCAAGAGATCCATCTTCTTATCTCTTTCTATCTATCCTTTATCATTCGTTTGTACTTTGTCTCACTCAAATGAGAGACATCATTCAGTATTTAAGCTCGTGTGTCTGGTTTATTACACTCAACATATTTTTCAAGTGCATCAATTTTCCTACAAATGTCTCAAATGTGTCATTCTCTATAGCCCAGTAGTATCACAATATCTATATATATCTATATATAGATATATATAGATAGATATAGATAGATAGATAGATATCGCATTTTCTTTATTTGCCATCTGTTGATGGATATATAGACTGTTTCTGGAATTTAGCTATTATGAACTGTGATGCTATAAACATTGGTATGCGTGTATCGCTGTGGTATGACAATTTAAGCTCTTTGGGGATGATACCTAACAGGGGGATAGCTGGATCACGTGGAATTTCTAATTTCAGTTCCTTGAGAAATCTGCTACTGATTTCCATAATGGTTGTACTAGTTTGCATTCCCATCAACAATGTAGGAGGGTTCCTATTATACCATATCCACACCAGTATTATTTTATTGATTGGTTTTTTAATTATTATCATTCTTTCTGGAGTAACATGGAATCTTAGGGTTGTTTTAATTTGCATTTCTGTAATGGCCAGAGATGTTAAACATGTTTTTATATATTTGTTGACCACTTGTATTTATTCCTCTGTGAAGTATCTGTTCATTTCTCTTGCCCATTTCTTGACTGGGTCTTTAATTTTAGGTGGTTTAATTTTTTTTTAGTTCTTTGTATATTCTGTATATTAGTCCTCTGTCTGAGGAGTAGCTGGCAAAATCTTTTTCCCATTCTGTAGACTGTCTCTTCACTCTACTGATTGAAGACATAATTGTAAGAGAGGATTTTCTAAACAAAACCTTGATCCCACAAGAAATAGCAGCAAGAATCAACAAATGTAATTACATCAGACTAAAAAGCTTCTTGCAGCAAAGGAGACAGATTTAAAAGGTACATGAAGAACAATGAAGAGATGAATACAGCTGTTGAAGCTCCATCATAGAACTGATAGATTATTCATAGGAAATGAATAAAGCGAATGTCAAAGAAGCAGTATTTGAACTGATCATGGCAAAGTACTTCTTAGAACTAAAAAATACACAAGTTCATTGATTAAAAAATGTACATTGAATGGCCAATAGGATCAATGAAATAAAGCCCAAATACATCAAGGTTAATGAGAGTATCTTATTAACTGCCAGAAAGAAAAGGCAGACTCTCTACTCGAGAGACAATAAGAATGACATCAAACTTCTCATGATAGATAGTAGAAAACAAGAGATTTCATGAAAGTACTGAGGATAAATCAGTCAATTTCAAATCCTATGCCTAGCTAAACTATTACTAAGAAGATGAAATTAAAAAAAAAATTTCTGGTACCAAAGGACTAAGACAATCTTTTGTCTATAAATTCTCTGGAGGGGAGGGGTTTTCTGAAACAAGTACAAATGTGAATTCAAAGGACAAGAACAGAATTCGAGTAAGGATTGAATTTCCCCCTCTTGTTCCAAAGAAAATAAAACTTCTGAAAAAATAAAATAAAATAAAACTTCTGAACTATCAATGGTGTTTCCAGTATTTCCTCACAGTAAACAAGTGATGTAAGGAAAAACTTCAAATTTTGCTCCTATTTCTTAATAAAACATTATGAAATGTCGGAAAAAGTCAAATTTTTGACTGAAGTTCATGTACTTCATGGGAGATCCAGTAATTGGCAATGTTTGATTTCAATGTGAGCTGACGTGGAAAACACTGTAAAATATAATGTAAATTTTCTTCTTTCCCCAAACGAGCTAGATATTTAAAGAGTTATGCAGGTACTCTCTTCGTGTATAGGTTACCACGGTTTTCTTTCATTTGAACTTTGCTTGGTAAACATCTTTCTTATTTTGAAGTGGGAGAGCTATGGATATTTCAAAGAAAGTTGTGAGGAAAAAGTAGTGGACAGCAGTAACTGGATGCATTGAGAGTTATCATTATTTTCATATAAATGAATATTGAAAAGCAATCAAATAACCCTTAATTCCAGCACGATGTCTCATATTACAGGACTTAAAAGCATATATAGTACTAGAAAGTACATAATAAGTACTCAACAGTTTCATGTTAAACTTGGAATAAGTATCTTACTTTCCTGACACATTAAACTTACTTTAAAGATTAAGAATGAAGGCTTATTCATTTAATTATTAATTTAATAGATAATGAAGAGAGATGAACATAAATATAGTAAAACAGAATAAAAACCCGCCATGAATGGATCAGTGATGTGAAAATGTCACAAGCAGGGTATTATGACTATACCAATTATATATACAGGAAGAAAATTAAAATTATTTGAAACTATTTAAATATTTAAATAAAAATTTTGAGACATGTTGAATTTTATCTACTGTTGTAAACTGTAAAGTTCTGTGTAAGTGTAAGGTAATATCTTATTGTTTCAATAATACTGAAATGGTGACTTGCTGGAGAAATCTATACTATTTTAAGCTGAATTCTGCACACAGATCAGATGAACTTGCAATTGGATCTATTTAATTTGAATGAGGAATTATATGTAATTTAGCAGTAGTTATTAAGACAAATAGCATTTAGGACTAGGCCTAGTTAATGTTTTCAACTAGGATGATTTCATAGGATTGAAGAAATTATAGGCATTGTCATAACTGAATACCAACACTTTCCTGATCATTTAAAAACAATTTTTAATTATGTTAAAAAAAGAAAAGAAAATGGACAAGAAGGTCAGGAGGATCTGAAGCAAAATACTCATTCAACCCTATCACTTGATTAAAATAGAGATGTTTTAGTTCTTGGCGATCTCCATAGTGACAACGGAAATTTACCTTGAAAAAACTACTATAGGCTTTGTTTTCACTGAACCTCGGCAGTCATTTTAAATTGCTTCTGACATAATTTCTGTCCTCTCTTCTTCATCAAATCTAAAATAAAGTTTCCCAGATAATGTAGAAATGTACCACATTCTTCCACATTCAACAGTTGACTGCCTCATATTGCTTAGTCAGGTGATCCCAATCATCGACGCTTTCTTATTATAGGTATTAGGATGGAACCTTGAACTTGATATAGAAACTAGTATAAACATTAGTCCTGACTAGTGTTTGGAAAAACTGTAACTAGAGTGGTTTTCTCTTATCTGTAGTTTTTGTTTTTTTTTCCTACGTGCACCTCTTAATATGATCATAATTCTCATCTCCAAGAGCCTAAGGAACTTGTCCAAGCCAAAATGGCTAGAAAAAATCATAACCTATGCAGGATATGTTAACATTAATGCTCATTTGCAGGTTGAGAACAAAAATGCCCTACATTTCGAGTATGTTCATTCATATAAAGTACAAAATGGAAAAAAATACCATGTGGTTTAAAGGTCTAACTCTGTTTTACCATGTTACCTCAGGCTACACTGTTAGGTTAGCAGCAAGATCTGATTAGTTTTCATATAATCATCGAGAACTACAAATATAATTCACGAATAATGACTGATGCCATCTTTTTGTATTTCATATTGTATAAGTAGAAAGCAGGCATCTCAAGTGAAAATTCACAATTGTCTTACAACTACTTATAATCATGTTAAAATATCTATCAGTGTAAGATAACTTGAAACATACTGCAATTTAATTATTAAAATTTGCCTAATATATCTCAAGAAAATATCAAACGACTACACTGATTTGGGGACTAGAAATAGCACTACTAAACACAAGTCTGTAATTTGGAACTTACTTTTCTGATAAGCCGTTTTGTGTTACAATGGATATGTGAAGGCATTTAACTAAGGTCTTAGTGTGAGCCACTGTATGGAAGTATGTGAAACAGGCAGTTCCAGTTCTGGGTGAGGACATGGCAACATCAGTGACATACAAAATGATGGAAGGGCTATTATCTGGTCTATCAGACATATGTATTATTAATAGAAGATAAATTAGATGGGCCCCTTAAAATGTATACCTGGTATCTAACACTGTGAGACTTATATTTTAAAAGATTCCTTAGACACATATTGGGAAAATTTGTTATCAAATGGATTTTTATTGTCAAAAGCTAGCTAAACTTTGTGATCATGCACACATATGTGTGTGCATGTGTACTGTCTTTTCATGGTGCTTAATTTCTGCTTTGCTCCCAAAACAAGTCACAAACCTAAACAACAAATGTTTTAGTTATTCATGTAAGAGACAGAGTGAGCAATTTAACTTTCTGAGTCTGACTTGTTTCACTTGACATTATGGTTTCTAGTTCCATAATTCTTCTACAAAAGACACGATTTCATTCTTCTTCATTGCTGAGAAGTATTACATATATATGTATGTAACATTTTCTTTAACCATTCATCTGTTGTTTGTTGGCGGGCATGTAGGCTATTTCCAGAGCTAAGCTATTGTGAATTGTGCCTCTATAAACATGAGTGTGCATGTATCACTATAGTTACTGTGTGCAGTCCTTAATTTTTTTTTCAGGAATATGCTCAAGAGTGGTAGAGCTGGGTAAATGGGATTTCTATTTTTAATCTTTTCAGGAATCTCCACACTGATTCCCATAGTGGTTGTACTAGTTTACATTCCCAGCAACAATGTAGGAGGGTTTCTCCCCACCTCCATACTTGCAGCATTCATTATTTTTTGTTTTCTTGGTGGTAATTACTCTGACAAGGGTGAGTTGGAATCTCAAAATTGTTTTAATTTACATTTCTCTGATGGCTAGAGATGATGAATATTTTTCATATGCTCTTTGGAGATTTGAACTTCTTTTAAGAAGTATGTATTCAGTTAATTTGCACACTCTTTTGTTGGATTCATTGTTTTATGGGAGTAAATTTTTCAAGTTCTTTATATATTCTGGATACTAATCGTCTATCAGAAGAGTAGCTAGCACACATTTTCTTCTACTCAGTGGATTGTCTCTTGACTCTGTTAGTTGTTTTCTTTGGCTTGCAGAAGTCTTTTAAATAGAGTTCTTCTTGAGTGTGCCCTTCATTTTGTAATGCTAATTTGAAGCCCCTACTTATTGAAATTTGGAATTTAAAGGTTACCTTTTTTTATTTATTTTTTTATTTTTTACCGAGAACATATATTGGTACATTGTATACATAATGATCATAACCAACATGGTTATTTTGTACCTGTACATGATGTATCTTAGTTCCCCCCTCTTCTGCTACCCTCCCTTCCAGTCACCCACCCCTCTCTATTTGCAACAAGTTTATTTACATTTTTCCATTTTTTTCCCTTTCATCTTACTTTCCTTTTAACCTTCCTTCTTTATCCCTCTTTTTCCTATCTAGTTCTCCTCTCTTTTGAATACTATCTTTTTCTAATATATATAATACCTATTATACCCCTTTGTCCTTATTTACACTTATGGTTTCTCATATCAAAGAAACAATTCAATGTGTACTGATAAAGGTTACCTTTTAAGACAAGGATCCACAAATTATGTAGAGGCATAACCCTAATTCGCTTAGCCTAGAATACATGAAAATATGTCTAATACCCAACAGTTAATGTTTACAGATAATCCTAGCAAGAGACCAAAGAATATAATATATATCAAGGAAAATACAGCCATTTATTTCCACATAGATTGTGGTTTTTCTTGCTTTCTTAGATTTCTTTATAATATCATTTCCATAAGCTTTAAATATCGTCTCTTACATATTTTCCTTCCCAAATATGTAGCACATGTAGTATACAGAGAGACCTACATATAATGGCAACATATAACACTCCTAGTTATATTCAGTAATTGTTTGTAGCCTGCAAGGTCGCCTATTATTTCTAGAACAAGAGAAGGAAAGGAAATGAATGAAAGAATGGTCGTTTCAATGCAGATGATGTTATCATTTCTGTCCCTTCTTTCTGCCTGGTCATCATATTTTGTAATGCTTGTCTCAGAATTAAGAGCTCCTTGAGGTCTTAGAGTTTAATGATGCCTTTTTTTTTTTTTTTTTGTGGTGCCGGGGATCGAACTCAGGCCCTTGTGCTTGCAAGGCAAGCACTCTAATCACTGAGCTAAATCCCCAGCTAATGATGCCTTTTTGTGTTCATTAGATTATTTAACAAATAATTACTGAGCAACTCTAAATGTAACACTGTTCTTGATTATGAAATCTGGCAAGGCCCTTTAAATTCCCTCACAAGGCTTTTTATAAGTAGTCAAAAAAGGCTTACTGATAATTATTTTCTTTGAATTCCCATCAGGATATAATAGGGTTAAGACTTTTATCATGACAAGATATTCTATTTTTCTTATTTTTGGTTTCTCTATTTTTGTCTTATTTTCATTTTCAAACTAGTTTGAAACCAAGGGATTTTATTTTTGTGTAACACATAACTTTTCCATTTTATGATGGTTGTAATTTCTTACAGCCCCTATGCTCATGGTGAAAATTAAAGTTTATAATTATTCCACTCAAATATGTAGCTGGTATTCCTAAACCTATTTGACCAAGTAAAGTATTGTTTATGGAATATGTAAGTCAGCTGTGTTTCACATAGTTTGTATTTGTATTAGATATTCTCTGAAGTCATTTTTTGATTAGTGGAGTTGGAGACCATCTTAATGCGTAATAACTGATGTAGAAGGAATAGCCCTGACCATTGTACCATTTGTATCTTTAAATTCACAGTAGGAGAATGTTACTGCATAAAAAACTTTGGCATTTTTTTAAATTCAGAAATGCTTGGCACATTCACACAATAAAATTAAAAGACTTCTAAAAGTACTCAATGTTTAGAGGCAGTACATAAAAATATCTGTTCTAGCCTTTTCCAAATTGTATGCCAAGTGAATGTTCTCATGAAAAAGAGTTCCATGGTCAAACAAGTTGGGGAATGTTGCATGCTTAAATTCTCCACAGAAATTCACAGTGCACATTTCCATATCAGAAAAGTTTTCAAGAATCTTGCTTATCTTTGTCTCCTTTTAGAGATGAAAGCTTTTTCAAACACTTTTGATTAGTGTATGTAGGATACTATGACCACCTAAGTATTCATATCAGTCTTTAATATTTTACCAAATGACAATACATTTCAATTGCTTGTTAATGTAAATACTGCTCTTTAATCACTTGAAATTAACACATCAAAGAAAACCAAACTAGTAGTGTTGTCTTAGTCTGTTCAGGATGCTATATGAAAATACCTAAAGTTGGATAATTGATAACAAAAATTTATTTCTTATAGTTCTGGAGGCTTGAGAAGTTCAAGATTAAGGCTTTAGCAGATTTTGGTGTCTGCTGAGAGCTCTCTGCTTCATAAGTGAAAACCTATTGCTCTATCCTCATATGCAGAAGGTCAAACAAGCCACTTCAGGCTTCTTACAAGGGCACTAATCCCATTCATAAGGCCTCTGTCCTCATGACCTAATCTCCTCCCCAAATTCTGACCACTTTATACCAATATGGATTAAATTTTCAACAAAGGGATTAGATTTCAATTTATGATTTTAGAAGGACACAAGCATTCATATCATAGTAGTATAAAATTGATTTAGGGGAGAATTTGACTCACCTACATTCACAGAGGCAAGGAATGAATATCAAGGTGCACTGGTTTCTACCTTTCTCAACTCAAATTTATACATAAAGATTCATTTCTTGTTAGATCCTTTACAATTTTCTGTCCTATAAAAACGTATTTGTCCTAATGGAATGAGACTTTTAGTTGGCAAGATGAGAAACAGGTGATACAAATATCCTAAGGCACTTTCTAGACAACAAAACTTTCATTTATTTTTTTTGAATAAGTTACCTATTTTATGAAAAAAGAAAAAGTTTGTGTTTCATTAGTCACCCACCAGTGGCACTTCTCTGTAAAAGTATGATGGCATCATGTAGAGCCCTTTAAAGTAGGTCCATAGAAAACATATTTTGAGCAGTATGATTATTGGTGTGGCTAGAGAAATTGACTTGTGGCTAAATGCATGATTTTGTTATCCTAGAAACCAGGTAAGATACTGTGTCAACTATTTTATTATAAATGTCTCTCCTTTGGTAAAATTATCTGCAGTACATGAGCCACAAGCAATGAGCCTATGTCACAGCTTTGCACTTTTCTGGGTCCAAAGACTGTTGACATGAGTCGTGCTCCTTGAGGTTATTTGAAAGCTACGCCAGTGGAATTGTCCAGAAGGACAGTGGTGTCTAGGAGAGGCAGTTTCCCTGTCTGCCTCATGTGTTTCTGTTTCTTTGAACCAGCACTGTATCTACTGGGAAGAGAATAAGTAAGTACATCTGTGTGCTGTCATCCACGTGAACTGCTCCAAGGTCTCGCATGGATAGAATCTCCATCACCTGACTTACACCTTTGAGTAGACTCTTGGCAACTGCGGCCTGACGAAGTCTGAAGAATCTGAATGTTTAGTTACATCCAAAATGACTTTTTGGTGGACATTTGGTCGCATTACTTTTCTCTCCAATGTACACCTTCATTTTTACCCTTTATGCCATTATTTATCAAACAGAAAGCAAGGTTTCTCCAAATGTGGGCCTCAGATCAATCTTCACAAAATCATTTGGAAACTTAAATCAGAATTTCTGGCAATAGGGCCCTGTACTCTCCATTTTGAACATTCTTCCTGCCCATGATACTTGAGAACACAGCTTGACCACATATTCTTTAGATTACTTTCTAATACCAACTATTGACTTTATACTTTTTATAATTCTATGACCCTATTTTATTTTTTAATATAAAATGTATTGGTGCAGTTTAGATATACATAATGATCATATTCATCATAGGGGTTTTGTACCTGTGCACGTTTTATTTTGATTTTCTTTTTGTCCTTTCCATCCCCTGCCTTTGACTCCTCATTGGATGCACCTGAGAACATACTCTTAAGTGAAACAAATCAGACCCACATGAGTAAATATTGCATTGTTTCTCTGGCACGAGAGACCAAAACTTTAAATAAGGACCAAAATGTATAACAGATATTGGGAAATAGAAAGAAAGTGTTCAAAGGGGACATGGGGAAGAGTGAAGGGGAGAGGAAGGGAAAAAGAAAAGACAAAGAGAAAAGATAGAAAAAATGGAAACAAAGCTGTCATAATATGACCATTAAACTTTAAAGGGTTATCTATTCCATTCTGCATAAAGTCTTAATGCAATTAAAATTTTCACAAGACCATCAAGGAGTAAGTAACTAGGAGTTAAACAGCAAATAGCAAAACAGAGTAGGGGAGCTCTTAATAGTTATGAGGTTTGTGGAACCCCTGGAATAGCTTAATTGTCCATCTTTTTTTAAGGATTTCTTGGTCCCTTGTGATCCTTATGAGTATTAAAATATACAGTATTTTAGTACCATATGATAATTCTGTGTGAACTCTTGTTTTTATTTTTTTTTAACACTCTATCACTAATGTCACTGTTGCCTTGATTGTGAGGTAGTGACTATGGCTAGGCAGTCAGAGATTGTATTAGGTCTCGCAAAGCAAGTGAAAAATCAATATTTTCACTCTCTTTAGGAGAATGAGTTTCATATATACTTGAGATGAAAGAAATTTTCTCTTTGTTGTTCTGCTGAAATTGTCAAGACTTCCATTAGTCCAGGTTAAGTTTCCGGGGATATGAATTTACTTTTGTTTTCTAATAGTGATTTGTATTTCATAGGGCTTTGTTGGTTACAAAACTCTCAGTAAATTATTCTACATCAAGGGCACTGCTTTTTTTCAGAATGAGGTGTGTTTACCACTGATTTAATTTTCATTCCAGGATTTAAAATGATCATTGAATTGCTGCAAATTATGAAGGGTTATCAGACAGTAATTTCAGGCTACCCAAAGTTATGCATTCATTTTAGGCTCTTGAACTTAAAAAAAAAAAAAAAACTGAATAAGATTCAGTCCTAGTTTCTCTGTTTTATTACAATATTGTCGAAAGTCGTGTAAGCTTTTATTCCCCTCGAGGACACGTATCTTGGCATTTTTGTATTTTTAATAGTGATTTTCTCACACTGCAGATACTTTATGCACATCATAAATAAGTGAACAGATATATATAATGACAAAGAAAAATGGAAAACACTATTATCAGACTCTATTATCAGACTCTAGTGTGAAGTAAAAAACAATATTTTGTGTGGTGGACTTATTGTTGTCAACATGCGCAGGAATGCCCAGCTGAACTGAGTTAGTGTGGTTCTGGGTTTAGAGGATCCACCTGAGGATTCTTGCCGACACACCATAAAAGGGAACGGGAGGAGAAGATAGGGGCCGGCTGTTTCCCAGGAGAATCTCTGCTGCGGCTGGTTCTCCTGAAGGGAACTCGGCTCTTCTCAATGCAAAAGGAACTCGGGGCCCTGCTGTTGTCAGGGATGGCTGCTGTTCACTTCAGGGGAGCTCTGGTCTTCATCTCTGCTGTGAGTGTTGTATCCTGGTTGCAGTATAGATTTCCTCAGCCTTTTAGTGCAGAGATGTACGCGGGACATTGCTTTGGGCTCTCAGCCCTTGATCAGATTTTTTAGGTTTCCAGTGCATAGACAGACGTTCTGCACTCTTCTTGCATTTGGCTTATGTGTATGAATGTCATAATGTGTGAATGTCCTGTATTAAATCTGCTCTCTTACAAACCATTGGCTCTAGAAAAGTAAGACATTTACCAATCTTCTGTGTACTACAGCATGCTACCCTGGCCTGCTAGCGCTACTCCTCACTCTCATCTGACACACATACCTTCAAAGTCCTCCGATTTCTCTACTGTGATCTCTAGCTTGGCACATACTCTAATGATCCAAAAATATGCTTGCCTTTCTCTAACATTCAGAATTATTTTTCCCTCAGTTCTCCAACACTTTCTCTCTTTCCCTCAGTTCTCCTTATCCTACAAAGACTGATCTGGAATGGGATATGAAGCGGTAGCTGTAAGATGTATATGAGGAAGTTTAACTTCACTGGGGATATTTTATCTTTAAAACAAGTTGGAAAGCTAAAGTGACCTATGTGTTAAGTTTTGTAATGTTAGAATCTCAGGCATTGTGGCATATGAGAAGTGTGTTTTTGGATATAATCCTAGAATTATGATCTCCTGTCTGCTATAATCTGATTTGATATTTTCGTTATGAGGTCCTTTTGTAGGAACCTTTCTTCAGAAAAGGTAAGAGAGTAGAAGGGAAAATTAGTGATTGCTCATTCCTTTGTACCAGTTATTCTCAAACTTGGCTGTGTACTAGGATTACCTACAGAGCTGGACCTGGTGGCACACACCTGTAATCGGCTACCCTGGTAGCTGAGGTGGAAGGATTGAGGCCAGCCTAGGCAATATAGTGAGACTGTCTCAAAAAGCCTGCAGGAGCTTTAATAAATCCTGCTGTTCGGTCATACTCCAAACCAATTAAATCACAATCTCAGGGGATAAAGCCCAGACATCAGTATACTTAAAACTCCTTGGTAATAAAAGTTTCAGAACCACTAAACTAAACAAGGACGGTGAATGAAGTAGACCTGTGATGATTATAGAGGATAAGAGTTAAACTCGGAAGCCATTTGAGAAATACCGGGAAAAGTGGAGTCTGTGGGAACTGGCAAGCTAAATCAGTGGCTACTGAGTGCCAACCAAGTATTGCAGTGTGGAGAGAAAGAGCAGGATGACTAAGAATACTAGTTTTAGTGGCAGATCTCCTGAGGTTAAACTATTTCTCTGCCCTTCATTGTGTGAGCTTCAGGGAGTGACTTCTTCATGCTTCAGTTTTCTCATTAGCAAAATGGGGATGATAATTTTACCTCTCAAGGTTCTTGTGAGGACTAAACAGTCATAAGCACAAAGCACTTAGTCTTATGTTGGGCATATAACAAGCAGACTGTATACATTTGTGCTATTTTATTATGCAGATAAGCCCAGCAATACTGTAGTTCACTTGTTTTCTTCTTGGTGTGGGGTTGGTTCCCAATCTACAGGAGGAAAGAAAGAACAAGCAAGAGCTGGAGAGATGGGATTCAAGACCTTCTGGGAATAAGCTCTGTATGTTTCAATTATTTTCCTCTCCTTCATCCCCACTTTCAGCCCCACCCCCACAAATATTTTGCGTTTTGTCCCCCAGTTCTTGCTGTTTTATATTTGTACACCTCCAGTTTCATGATACTTTCAGTACATTGGAAGGGGCATGCTAAGATAAGTGAGTACATTAGGTATATCAGGTTAGATTTTGCTGTGTAGCCGACTACCACAAAAAACAGTAACTGTTCTATGTCTTGCATTTTTGTCTCATTATTCTTTGAGTTGGCGAGGTGGGTTGTGCTCTGTTGGGTGGCTGCTTTGTTTAGCTTGCTTATGAACCTATGTCAGTTGTTTGTCAACCAGGATGCACATTATTTCAGGTTGACTGACCGAGGCTGGGACATAGCAATAACTGAGCCATCTATCTCTCGTTATCTAGCAAGTTAGTCTGGGCTTGTTTACATGATCGAAGGAGTTTCCAGGAGATGAAAAGTGGAAGCTCTCAAAGTCAAGAATGAGAAACAAGATAGATACTTGTTCTGCATTCTTATGTTCAAATGAAATCATGAGGCCAGCCCATATCCAAAGGATAGGGAAAGGGAATTTACTTTTGATGGAAGTTGCTTCAAAGTATTTTACCATTATTTTGGGGGACTCTTTTATGATAGACTGTTGAAATGGGGCAAATAAAAGGAAATGAGGTCAGGGTGAGGATTATGGCACTGAATATGTAAAGCGAATATATGAGATAGGTTTTGGTGAATAATTGTGTGTGCATGGTGAAATACAAAAAATGGTTTTATTGAAGCTACAGCCTCAGTAATTATGAAAATTTAATTTTAATAAACCAAAATAGGAAAGCCACAAGGTAGCTGTTATGACTTAGATCTAGATGTCCCTCTAAAGCTTCATGTGCTCACAGGTGGGGTTTTTCAGAGCTGGTGTGTGGTACTAAATTAAATCCACTGATTGGAATTAGCATAGTCCTTAGTGTGGCAGAATGGGTTTACTGAAAACAGAAGCCCCACCCTGGGTGTTGATGGCACCACCCAAACCCAAATGGTTTATAGCATGGATGAAATATAAAGGGACAAAAAGAATGCAAGGCAGGTACCGCTGCTTGCTGCTTTGCTGCTTCTGGCTGGCTTTTCCAAGGACTGTTTCTCCATTGCGATGCCTTGCTGCCGTGCCACCCTGCCTTGGAGTCAGGTGACTATGGACTGAAATGTTTACAAACTGTGAGCTGAAATAAACTTTTCCTCCTTTAAACTTGGGTGTCAAGCCTTTTGTCCCAGCAATGCAGAAAAGTAACTAAGACAGTAGTAAAGGATCATAAGCCTTAACTGTATTCTTCTATAAAAATCTGGACTGCACTCCTTTTCTGAAAATTGTTTTCCTAAAACCATTTTCTCCTAAGGGCAAGATGTATTTCAAAAATCATCAATTAAGAATCCAAATGATGAATTAGATTTTCTATTTATTAGCTGACTTCTAATATATGAATATTATGTAAAATTTATAGTTCAAAAGAATGTTCTGATCTGAACTCCAAAAGCAGATTATTCAATTTCAAAACAAGCTATCTACTTCTAGGATGAGACCAAAGTCTGTGTAACATCTTAAGATAGCCTGAGAGAAATGTATGAGAATGAACAAGCCAGTAGCATATAGCCATTGTCTTTTCATTTGTTTATTGAATCTATATATAATTATTTTACAAAAAATTGATAGACTTTTTGTTATAGATTTACTCTCAAGAATGTAACTTGCCATGTCCTTATTCTTATATAACAATATTATGTAGGCCATTAGACTGTGAAATAAAGTCAAACAAAGGTAGACATACTCTGGCATTTGATATTCACAATCATTTTGCTAGACCAAAATGGACTCTCCTTTTCCCTTTGTGATGGTTTGACCCAGATAATCTTTCTTTTCACTTTGTCTTATTAGTCAGGTTTCCATTGTGTTGCTGGAACAAAATACCTGACACACACAAATTAAAGGAGGAATGGGCTTATTTTGGCTTGTAGTTTCAGAAATTTCAGTCCGTGATTGGCTGGCTCTGAAGCAGAAACATCATTGTGGAGAAAAGCTTGTCAACCCATGACATTCAGGAAGTAGAGGGTAGGGCCAGAGCACAAGAAGAGGAAGGGATCAGGGAACTGATGTCGTCCCCACGGTCATGCCTCCATGACCCACTTCCAGCTACTCCTCCTAATGACCCATTTGGCTGTGGACTCATCCAGGTTAGCGCCCTCATGAACCAATCACCTCTTCAGGAGCCTTGTAATCCAGTCAGTCTGGAAATCAAAATTTACCAGCACAGATGTGCATTATTTCAGGTACTTTTAAAAATAGCCTATTTTCAGAAGGAAAGAGAGAGTAAAAGTGATCCATATTCATTGTGTATAGTACCAATTCCCCAAGGCGAATGAAATTACTATGTATCACAAACATATACCAAGAATAAAAATTTAAAAAGAAGCAAAAAATTAACTTATTTTCAGAAGTTAAGATTATTTAATATTTATATATATTCAATACCATTTAACCCACTGCTTATTCTCAAATTATCACTGTTATTATTTATGATCAAGACTTAAACTGAATAAATTTTTCTCCCTCTGCTCCCGGCTTGGGCACATGTCACCTGATTGTGAAGATGTTTGCACATGCAGTGCTAGTTCTACAGGACAGACTAGCCTGTGAACTGGTTCTTTTTATTCCTGTACATTATTGTATTGATCTATTACTTCACTACTTCCATATCACTGCTGCATAATAAACCATCTGAAATCTCAGTGGCTTCAAACAACACTAATTTTCACTTAAGCATCTATGGGTCTGCTGATCTAGTGTGAACTCAGCTGAGTTAGATTAGAAGCTGTAGGTTGGGCCTAGATCTGTGCCATGTGTTTCTCATTGCTCCCAATCCATCATTGCTTTGGGGCCTCCTGTAATTTTAGGACGATGTCCCTGACATATTTCATTTTGCCGATTTGAACGCAGATGACTAGATAGCTCAATATATAACACACAAGCAGCAACTAACAAGTATACCTTTCTTGACTTACAAATGATAATAAGCAATTCCATTTCCCTTTACTATTTTCCATTCTCTTTGTGAATGTGAGTTTTCCCCATTAATTTATGGCACCTACATACACCTCGTTCTGTCTTAATCTAAGCCTGAAATAACTTTATATTACACAAATAAAACATCTTCCATCTCAATGTAGTCCAAACTAGGTTAAATGAGATGATTTTTCCCTGAGCAAGCAGAGCAGGTCTGCAATATATCATCTTTCTCCACATACCTTATGTCAAGTATTCCTTAGCATTTATATGAATTGCATACATTGCATGCATATGAATATATAAATGCAAACAGAGCAACTATGCTGGAGAATACGTGCTTTCAAATTGGTGTATGGCCTTGCTTATGCTGATGTAAAAGGAAATCTGCAAACATTTTTCGCTTAAGTAAAAGATATGAGGTAAATTTCTAGACTACTAACACTGAAAGTGATTTTAGAGATCATATAATCCAACTGTTACATTTGCCATATTAAGGAGTACAGCTCATATGTGTCAGGTGACCTCTCAGAGGTTGTACTGTGAGTCAGTAGAAGAGCCAGAAATGAAATCCAGCTCTCCTGACTGCCCAATTGGAGTTTTCCATCCTTCTGCCATGCCTCCCAGGCCTCTGCCGGGACAAAATGCCAACAGAACTTGGAGACTCTAAAATGAGACAAATTTTTGTGTTGGATTCTATTATCGTGGAGATATTTTAAAATGTGTTTAATTCCTGAACTAGCTTGGCGTGTACTCGAAGCTGAGAACATGTCCTTCTGAAAGTTTCCTTTAGAATACTCTAGTCCACACTGATATTTCTCATCTTTGAATACTTGTAGCAATTACCCATTTTGGTATGGAGAGAGCAGTCATTAAGGATATAAAGCGTATTTTCAGCTCCTTTTTCACCCTCTCAAAGAGATTAGGACAGTTCTAGCTATTTAACATTATTGCCTGTCAATTCCCAGGGAAAAAAAAAAAGAATAATGTGTTGACTGAGTAGGCCTGTTTACTAGATCTACTGCAATGGCGGAGGTATCATCTTAGCAAATTCTTGGTGATGTGTCAGAACAGGGTATTTTAGAGGTTTCAAGCCCAGGAAGTACACTTTTAAAGCATCTCCCTTTTGCGAATGAGAGATGGTTAAATATTCCACTTAGTTTATGTCATAATAGGATTGAATGGGTGTGTACAACAGGGAAAGGACCATTATGTGATTATTGATGAGTAAGGTACTGGTCTTGATAAATAAAATATTCAGTTGGTTCACAAAGTTTGTTTTCAAGAACAGGTATTTCTCATAATAATTAGTTAAGCTCTATTCTTCTGAATCCAATTTTACTCCAAATAAGAAAAGTCTGTAGCATGTCAGAATTGGATAGCATAGGAAAATATTTGGTATCTGTATTCAACTTTTATTGACTGATCATCATTACAGTATCCTAAATTGAAACTAAGTAAAGTCCAAGTTAAATGCAGAAGGCATTTCTACATAATACTAAAATTGGAAATCAGTTATTTATTTATTTACAAATATTAACTCTATTAAGGATAAATCAACCTTTTTAAAAGGATACAGTGACCATCTGGTTCAAAACCAGATGAAGGAAATCCCTGGGAAGTTATTTCAGAGCCTCCCAAAGAAATCTCAGTGCAACAGAATGATCCATGTCTGCTGCTGTTGCTCCTACAGTGCATGCTCTCTGTCTTCCTTTGCCTTGACTTCATAGGAACCTCTTTATAGGAAGTCTCAGGTAGATTCGCTGACACTGATTTTCCTGCTTACTTGAGTGTAGCCTGCCTATTTCTTTATGGTCTCAGGCTAGAGCTGATCTCTCCCCTTATGTTACATCCTTGCTTTAGTAATGGCCTTATTTTGTATTCCAGAACCACCTGTATGAAAACCCAGTGTAGGAGAACTGGCCCCAGTGTGCCTAGAATCCAAAAATAAAGAGGCAGATAGACCCAGGATTGCACAGACTGCAATTCACTGGGGGACTTACTGACACAAGCATGGTCTTGGGGGGCACCAAACAAATGGATCCCTGCAATTTTGGTCATTAAGTGGCGGGTGCATATGATGGTCAAGATGAAAGTGACTTTATCTAAGCTAGAATTACCTGGTTTACCGCTTGCTAATAATAAAGGTTGAGGCACATTCCTGGGTCCTGCGGTCAGGTTGTAAAGCTCAACAGACCTATCTAATGTTTTTGTCTGTTTATAGTTTGCTGGGAAATTATGCACGAACAAGTGACTAGGGTTACTCTGGGGCAATTATAGTACTTAAGATTCAAGACGGCTGCTTGTGACAAGCTCAATCCATATGTTTGCCCTTTCCAGTATCTAACCATTGTGCATGCTCTGCTCATATCACTGCTCCTGTAAGACCCATGCTACTATATTCTCTAAACTCTAGGATGTCACTACCATAATTCTTCCACCCTACTCCCACCTTCCATCTTCCATTATTAGTTTCCTCCTCTCTACTGAAACAGTGAATTCTTTCTCCCTTCCAAAAGCAAAGATGATATCTTAAAAATAAGAACCTAATAACCCAAACTTAAATCAGTGACATGTACACTGGGTACTATAGTAACTTTATGTAGTTGTGACTTACTACTGTATATAGGTGGTTGTTTACATTGCTCACTGTTATAAGCAAAAGATACAATTAATTGTGGTCTGTAAGCTTGTGCAACTGCCTGTAAGTTTGTGTAATTTTGGGTAAATTTTAATAAAAATCTAAAAAAACACAAAATTAAAGAAAATCTCTCTTGACCCCAATTCTCATTATGCTTAACTCTGTATTATCTTTCCTCATTAGTGCAAGATACCTTAAATTTCTTTAATTACTTTAATTTCTCCCCTATTTCCACATGAATATACCCAAAGCAGACCTTCACCTCCACTACTCTGCTGAAAGTATACAGGCCAAGGTCTCTTTTGGTTTCCATCCTGCTAAATCAAGTAGTATTCCTCACTCTTCATCTTATTCAAAATCTCAATAACACTTCACACATAGCTGATTATATTGTTCTCCATAAGACTTTTCCTCCTCTTGGTTTCTAAGATATCACATGTACTTGTTTTTCCCTCTACCTTTCTAAATATTCCTTGTTGATCTTTTCTTATTTATCTTTCTCATCTTCCTCATCTATTTTTTTAATTGTATTTCACTGGGCTAAAAACATTTAATGAGTTCTATTTTTACAACTTTTAAAGGCACAATACACCATTGCAGACCACAGGTATGTTATATAACAGGTCTGTAGAGATATTCATCTTGATTAACTGAAACTTTATGCCTATTCACTACTACCTCCTTGTTTCAACCTCCCCTTAGCCCCCAGAGTCCACAATTTTCCTCTATATCAATGACTTTGACTATTTTAGATATCTTATATAAGTGGAATTTGTATTTGACTCCCTGTGACTGGCTTATTTCACTTAAAATAACGTCCTCCAAGTTCATCCATGTTGTCACATATTGCAGAATTTCCTTTTTCAAGAGAAAATATATACAATGTATACACATATCACATTTCTTTTATCCATTCATCTGTTAATATACATTTGTATTTTCCCATATCTTGCTGTTGCAAATAGTGGTGCAGTGAATGTGGATGTGGAAGTGCTGTTAATAATAATTGAGATTCTGATTTCATTTCTTGTATATAAATACCCAGAAGTAGGATTGCTGGATAATGTATTTATATCTCTAACTTTTTGAGGAACTTCTGTAATGTTTTTATAGAAGCTATACCATTTTAGATTCCCACCAAGAGTGCAAGGTTTTGATTTCTTCAAATCTTTGCCCACTTGTTGTCTTCCTTTTGTTAATAACCATCCTAATAGATGTGATGGGGTATTGTGGTTTTTATTTACACTTGGCTGGTAATTCATGACACTGAGCATTTTTTCATGTATACTTTAGCCATGTGTCCATCTTTTTTGGAGAAACATTTATTCAAATCCTTAGCCCATTTGTAAATTGGGGTACTGGGTTTTGGCTGTCCAATTACAGGATTTACTTACATATTTTGGAGATTAACCCCTTATCAGATATATAATTTTCAAATATTTTCTCCCATTCTGTCAGTTATCTCTCATTCTGTTGTTTTATTGTGCAGAAGCCTTTAGTTTTATGTAGTCTTATTTGTGTTGCCTATATTTTTGATATCATATCCATGAAACCATTGATGAGACTAATTTTAATAAGCTTTTTCTCTGTGTGCTCTAGAAGTTTTATGTTTTCAGCATAGTTTTACATTTAGTTCTTCATTTGGTATTGATTTTTGTGCATGTGAACAGTTTTTCCAGTATCACTTGTTGAAGAGACTCCTTTTTTCACTGAGTATTGGAGCCACTCTGATCAGCTATTACCTGACTATATGGATATGGTTTTATTTCTGGGCCTCTTTTCTGGTGCATTGGCCTTTTTTTTTGCTATCTTTAGACCAGTACCATATGTTTTTAGTATTGCAACTTTGTAATATACTTTAATGTCAGAAAATGTGATATCCGTACCCTCAGTTTTCTCTCTCAATTAAGTTAGGGTAATTTACTGTTATTCTCTCATGTTTTCCTGAAATTTGTGTTTTAAATACCAGTCTTAAAACTAATAAGTCTAAAAGGAATGTGTGAGAATTCTCTATAGACTGAGTCCTAAATTTTCTTCCTCCCTGAAAACTGATACTTAGTAAAATTTACATTTTTATGAATGCTCCCTAAAAGAAGGAGGACCTTCACACTCATAGAGGTAGAGTTGAAAGGTGGTTACGAGCAAGTAGAGTGATGGGGAAAAGGGATTGGAATATGCTGCCAAAAGGATATAAAATGTCAGTGAAGGGGAAAAAGTTCAAGAGATGTATTGTATAGCATGGTAACTATAGTTAATAACAATGTATTCCATTCTTAACTGTTGAAAGTACCAGATACTAAGTGTTTTCACCACAAAAATATGTTTGTGAGGCAATACATATGTTAATTAGTTTCACTTATCCATTTGACAATGTACAGATAATTTAAAACATCATGTTGTACACAGTGAATATAGTCAATTTTTATCTACCAATTAAAAGGTAATAAATAAATAGATTAGATAGCAGAAGAAAGCCACAGGGCTTCACCTTTTGCTGTTGTTCTTCTCTGGGGAAACTGTTATCAACAGCAAAATAAGAATACAGGTTTCCAAATGGGTAAATGGTACCAACAGGCCTCAGTTAGCTTCTGCCCATATTCCACCAACTGCAACAGTTTTCTCAAGTTCTCCACAATACGCAATTTCATGTCAAATTATAGCTTCATTTTCTCTGCGCTTCTCTAAACTTCTTCAAAACTTCATTTGCACATTTTGTTTCGTTTTATCTACCTAATGCTACTATTTGGCTCTAATTCAACCATAACCACAGATACGTTTCTAGAGCTAAAATCTTGTTGGCGATTCTTAGTTATTGTAGTAGTTAGTATTTTTCAATTATTTCCAAAATGAAAGTAACATATTTAAAAATTTCTCTTGAAAGCTTTCAAACCTCCATTCGAAAAAGAATGCCTTGGAGATCTCTGAGCATAAATATTATTCTATTTTAAATATACAGGCATTTATTCACATAATAAGTATTTACTAAGCATTAATTATGTGCCAGGGACTGTAATTGGCACTGGAGATTCAAAGGCGAGCAGCAATAAGTAACTCTCTACTCCTATGGATTTGCCATGTAACAGAAAGGGCAGGTTTTTTGGTTTTTTTTGCCATGGCTCTCTCTTTTTATGATATTGGGAATTGAATGCAGTGCCTTTGCACTGAACTGTATCCCCAGTCCTTTTTTTTTTTTTTTTATTATTCTGAGATAGGGTCATGTTAATTCACTAAATTGCCCAGCTTGGGCTTGAATTTGTCATCCCCGCCTCAGTCTCCCAGAGTGTTGGAATTAGAGGCATGTGCCACCATGCCTAGCTAAAAGACTCTCTTTGAATGATCCAAAATTATGACGAACCAAGAGTCCAGGGGCATGTTCATATTTGCATATGGTATGGAGAGCTGTAGTACTGAAAAGTGATGAATGCAACTTGAAGTATCTTACCTACTGAGGAAGACTAAAATCTGTACGTGAAAATTTGGGTTATTTAGCATTATAGTCAGCTTATCATTATGAGTATTATGTGGAAGGCGAATATTATTTTAGAGCTTGTATTTTCTCAATAGAGAACACATTTTAAGGGGCAGTCTTTGAACTACACTGCAATGGAAGAGAGATCACCAAGAAATACAGGAGGAGAAGAAGGATGTTATTAGCAGAAGATAAAAGTAGGCTTTGTCTCCTATCATCTAGATGAAGCTCTGGTATAGGGTCAGAAGTTGCTGATATCTGGCAAGGTATTTTAAAGTATAACCAGGCACCAGCTGTGTTAAAACATACATAATTCAATAGAATACTTGTCTATGTGAATCAATACTATCAGGTCTGATAGTTTATGCTACTTGAATTCAGTGTTTCCCACAAACCAGATCCTAAGCAAGAGATACCCTGAAAATTATTTACACCACCCAAGAGAGTTCATCCCTGCTTCTTTCGTGGTTCTTGAATCAGCAGCGAAAACATCGTCTGCAATCTAGCTAAGAATGTGGAATCTTAGGCCCACCCGCCCTGAATCAGAAAAACAAGATCCCTGGGTATTTGAAAGAATATTAAAGTTTGGGAAGCAGAGGTCAGACTGACTCTCGCATAGCTCCCGTATTGCACTTTCTGTAACATTGATTCTCATGTCAAATGGTCCCTTTCTTTCTAATTGAATTCGTTACATTCTCTGGATTTAGTGTACTTATCTGATTCAAAGTCAGTCTTTAAGATCATTCATCCTTTCATTCATGCAGTCTATTCATGGTTATTGTATTAATCAGCTTCCCCATTGTTCAGATACAATACCTGGCACTTACGGTTTAAAGAAAGGTTTAATTGGCTCATGGTTTGAAGGGATTCAGTCCAATGGTAGGCTGGCTCCAAGGCAGACATGTCATGACAGAAGGATGTGGTGGAATGTAGCTGCTTAGTTAATTTAGCCAGAAAGCAGAGCAGAGGAGCAATGCCAGAGAGGAAGAGACCAGCAATATATATAGTACCCCCAAAGCACACCTCTACAGCCCATCCAGACATATAAAGAACTGTGCTTTATCAATTTTTGGGTGGCCAATTCAATTGACAATTAATTTTAGCCATTACAGTTATTCAGCATCTCCTATGTGTCAGTCACTGCTCTGGATGCGGGAGATAGAGGAATGCTCCAAATAGGCCATATCCCTGACCTTAGGAAGGTTTTAGTTTACTGTGTTTCCCATGGCAGTTCTATTGTCAGATTATACTTTTTTGCTACCATTACTATTACTCCGGAGTTTTGGTGAAAATGTGTAATAGTACAAAGATCACTGCATTGAGGTTGAAGAAGCAGGTTGTATAGAAGAGGCGGACCTTGGTTATAGTTACAAATATACTATTGTTTCCTGGTTCTGTGGTCTTGGAAAAGTTACTTAATCTGTTTGACTCATTTTCCTAAACTGTAGTAGTATGAATTTGAGTACCTGGCCCAAGAGACTACCAATCAATTGGAAAAGAGATTATTCTGGCTGTTAATATTAGAGCATATGTAAGAAAAAAAAGACATGAAATCCTTTGGGGCTAGTTCATTAAATCCATTGATAAGTCTAGTAAATATAATGAAATCACACAAATTTTAGACATGCATAAAAGACCTAACCTTGGATGGATTCATGCCTTCCCGAGGACAGCAGTTCTCATTCCACCCTTTCTACCCCTCCACTTTGCTGTAGGTTCCTTGCACTAGCAGAGGGGGCATTTGCCAGAGGTTGTGGCCTCTGTGTTTCCGGTGAAATCCACAAACAGAGCTAAGCACAATGCATGAAGGGACAGCAGTGTCCGTGCCGGTCCTCGCAGACCACTGATCTCTGTAGAGTGCTTGCTAGCAGAGGCTAATTCAAGCTTAACCTCCAAACTCTACCTTAGATACCAAACAGAACCTGAGAAAGCATGGGAAGCCTGGCTCATAGAGGAGGCATAGTGACCACTGGTGTCAACTACCCTGTGGACCATTGGGTGACTATGAGATCACATAGAACTGCTTACCTGGTATAGTTAACCCATGTGTTATGGTTCTACTCCCTTGAATGAATTGCTCTGCAGTACTGCCTTGTAAAGTATTAGTCATGTTTTGTGCTATAACATGCCACAACCCTAAGTCAAAATAAAGTTTTTAAAACTCGGGCAACTATGTAACTAACATGTCAAGATGTAGTGTAACGGTTCTTTAACAGTGTCTATGCTTGAGGCATCCATCGTAGGCTAAAGGCCACTGGAATATGAAAGACCGATGGCCTGGACAAACATATTTTTCACTTCAGGGTAGAGGGTGGGGTGGTAGAAATGTTGATATTAGGGGTTGGGGATTTAGCTCAGTGATAGAGTGCTTGCCTAGCAAGCACAAGGCCCTGAGTTCGATCCCCAGTGTGCCTCCTCCCACCAAGAAAAAATAGAAATGTTGATAGTATCTGTGATCAGCTGAAGGTGACTTTCCAACTATAGGAGCTTGGAGAGGCCTGTATGCTACTCAGATGAACAGAAGATAAAGAAGCAAGCTTGGCTAGTACTAGGAGGGCTTCAACACTCTCTATAACAAATTGCAAACTTGTGAGGTGGACATCTTGATGAGGTTTCTGGAACTAGGGGGTGTAAAGGGTATAACATGGCAAGAAATACCACTTGGTTTTCTACAAACATACCTTCTAAAAACCTCTAGGCACAACCGCAAAATTATTTCCTTTTTTTCTTGAGACATTCTTGTAATTCAGCCCAAATTCAAGCCAGATCCTTTTGCTTAGACAGATGCAGGGAGAGGGTCAGACACCAGACAGAAGGGGGGAAACCAAAGTGTAGCCTACTTGGTACATCTGTCTCCCTTTAGCTTTTCTTCTGCACACTATTGTTCTATGTTACTCTATCAAGTATACGCTTTTTAGTAGGATTAGATATGTCATCCGGGAATAGATTGAAGATTGTATTTGCAGTGAAGTAAATTTACAAATAAGCTCACTCATTAATAATTGATAACCATTAAGAATTGCTTGAATTTCATGTCGTAGGCCAGACAGTAGCTGATATGTAATATTACTGTTACTTAATTTACCAGTGTCCACAGAAAGGAAAAAATGTATTCCACAGGAAGAATCTCAGCACTAGCAAATAATTGCTGCTTCAAGTCTTTTTTCTTGTAATGAAGGAGGGAATAAATAAAGAGTAATTGAAATCAATATGACCATAATTCCTTCTTTTTGTATATTTCTTTGTTACTTCCTCCATCACTCTGCAGTTTTCATGTAATAGCCTCTTTTCCTTTAGTTCATGTCAACTGCAATGCTCTCTTCTCCTCTCTGTCCCAGCTGCCATGACTTTGTAACTTTAGATCTTCCTGATTGTGTGTAAAGCCATTAGCACCTCAGTCTTAGTCTCTCACTACTAGAAACATTCTAAGAGTTCTACATACCTATGAGGCCCTCAGCTAACTTCCTGCCTCCACAAGGTCATTGATAACTTACAGCTAATGAGGACTTTTTCTCTGTCTTCATGCCTCAGCCAATTACACCTACCAGGTCGACTGCCCACACCGTCCCCGTCCCTGTTGGAAATGGCTCCTCGGAAACAATGGATTCAAATACCCTACACCAACCACACTTTCTACCTTCCTGGAATATTCAGTTCAGTGCTTCTTCAGCACGTGATTTACACTACCTACATGGAACTGCAGCTTGGATTTTGAAGAGTGGAAGGAAGTCAGCTTCCTGTCTAGCGAAGCTCCAACAGCTCCTTTCCACCAGCCATGGTGTTAGATTTTGCTCAGAGACCTGCTTGAATGTCCTGTTGGCTTGAGAGTCTACAGATGCAAGTGCTCATTCTCATCCACTTTAGCCTGTTCTCCTGCCTGTCATTAGTCGAGGATCTGCCCTTTGTTACTCCCAATCATTGCGTTGTCATTTACATCATGGACCTTGATCAGGTCGAGGTATATGAATGTTCATGACGGGAACCTAGTCATGCCACTGGCTGACCCTCTCTTTTGTGGAAACTATTTTTATTTGATGTTAACATCAAAGAAAAATAACCACAAATTTCAATGGAAAACTTCCTCTTGTCTAGAGGACACCGTTCCATGTCCTCTGATGCAAAGCTAGCATTTGTCATTAAGCTTATTTAGAACATTTTGAAACTTGTGGGTCACATTCTCAGTATCTCGTCCAGTAGAGAATCGGTTCTTTCTCCTCTCACGTTGTAATACAACCACTTTTACCTCTATTCAAGTGTTCATTTAAATATTCCTAATCAATATTTCAGTGTCTGTGTTTTGGATTCTGTTTTAAGCCAGTTATAACATCTGTCCATTTATTCATGAGTTAAATAGAATCTTTTTATTAATTTTTATTAGTACATGTTTTCCATACATAATGATCACATTCATCGTGGGGAATTTGTATCTGTACATAATATATCTAAATTCTTTTTTTCCCTTTCCCCTCCACTCCTTTCATCACTTCTTCCCCTCCTGATTTATAAAAGCCCTCTTTCCATTTTTTTTCTTCAATTCAAATAGAATCTTCTGACACGTGTTCATTCCATAGCAGTATGCGTGTCATGATTTTACCATTTGAAAAGTACCGTTAACTGTTTTGGAAGTCACGGAGAGATTCCTAGTAGAGTCATTTGTCAAATCCAGGTAAACTTTGATGACAGGGAAGTGTGCCTCATAAATGGTTAAATCTGTGATGTGTCTTTTCTTGGTTCTCTTTAGGTGAATCCTAAGCACCAAAAGAACATTGGCGGCTCACTATTTTTCTGGTTTTAATTTTCCTCTCTACTAGTTTTGTGTGTCTGTTTTGATCTGGTTCATTTACAGGCAATAAGTTATTCCCCATTGTTGGCAGCAATAGTTAGGGACTTGATTTTAGGTTCTAACAATTTGGAGATATGTTTAAATGGATTAATGGTTTGAGTGAGAGACAACAAAGAATCAGATTTATCAGGTTTTTTAAAATTTATTTTTGAGTTCAAATAAAAGAAGAATTCCATGCCCTGTGGTAGGAGAACAGTTCCTTCATTTGCCCCAGTGAGTTTTTCTGTTTGTGTATTGACTTTTGTGATCTGTAGCTGATATTGTAAAATTTGAACATTTAAATTCTATTTCTCAGTGTTTGTATTTCTGTGTCCACAATTCAGAATTGCTTCTGCCTCTGTGACTATTTAATATTTTCCTATCTCCCAATACTATTAATGTATTAGATTATTATCTCTTCAAATAAAGGGGCTCTGTACTGATTGCCCTTTATACTTGCTCACATGAATTGAATTTGCTTAAAACTCCCTAAAACAAAATTAAGGAAATTAAACTTCCGATCCTTTGAATGTACTAGGTTAAAAATATATATTCTCCAAGCGTCCAACTCAGAACCATAATAAAAATCCAATATTACATAATTTAGGTAAATATTTGACAAGAAAATTAGTTAAATCTTCAGGGTTTAATAAATACAGCTATATTATTTCTGACTTGTCAGTGTTAACTATCATAAAGTGGCAGACTTTTTATACTTGGATGTATTTTTTCCTAAATATATGCATATTTATCTATCACCCAAACTTCCATTACTTATAATTATTGTTCAACATTATTAAAATATAAATTTATGCTTAACTAAATTGAACCATTGGTCTTACAATCTTTGTCTCCATGGTAGTAGGATTTATGGGTATACCAACTTGAAAATAATTTTTAAGATGTTCACAAAACCCTCAGATTGTTGTGCATTAAATTAATTGGGCAACCGTCATTTGATGCCTAGATCATTTCTGTGTAAGACAGAATACTGAATATTGACTATTATGCATACTTTGAAGTTTATGTTTTTGCACTTGTACGTGCTGCAAGTAGGGCACATACAATATCTTTGGGCCTATCAGTGAACATGGACATTTCTGCCTTGCTGAAAGATTGTTTAGGGGAATTTTGCTGCTGTAGTTACATGAGTAGTGTGTATTCTAAGTTCTACTAGTCCACCAAAATTATAGACTGTTCACAACTGGCCACATTTTAGTCTTCTCTGTGAAACAGATGTGACTTTGCATAGATTTTGTAGTAAATATGTCTGAATGAGACTCTACTAAGAGTTTCAAGAGAGTGAGATGTGCTTTGACCGATCAAGAGGAGAGAGAGATGGAGAGGCAGGCTTCTATCTATAACTGAAATGACTTTGGAGCCAGAATAATATAAAAGATGGTTAAGGAC
The DNA here is from genome assembly GCA_004026905.1 of Hystrix cristata. NCBI lineage: Eukaryota > Metazoa > Chordata > Mammalia > Rodentia > Hystricidae > Hystrix > Hystrix cristata. Next base: position 20,673 of record PVJO010011438.1, on the reverse strand, counting down.
AGTACTGAACATTTACTGAGAACTACAGAAGTTTTAAAAAAAATGAATTTGAGAGGGTGCATAAATTTATATTAAAATTTTGCTGGATCTGACTCAGTTTTGATATTTATTTACTTTTTTCATATGATTTCCAAAAACAGCGATAGCCTCTTTAGAATCAAATATTATAGTGATGCAAACCTAGAATTTGATTTCTTCTCCATGATAATGACAGTTTTCTTGGTGCATTCTTCTGGCCTTAATAAGAGATTATAAAAATTCACACTTCACCTTAGAGGCTAATTTATCCAAATAGCGAAGTTTCTGCTAGAACCAGAATTATATTCTACACAGTGGTTTTGACTTTGCTGTGCCCTTGATGATTCTCCTTAAAATATAAGAAACAATATTTTTCAGTTCTGAAAGTATTCAGGATTTCCTTGTGTAAATATTGTATTGTCATTTTGATTAATAAGTAGCTCAGTCATATTCTTTCCTGTTTTCAGACACCTATAATTCCTAGGGTTGGTTTTTTTTTTTTGTTGTTGTTGTTTTTGTTTTTGTTTTTGAGTAGTTGGAAGGCTGCTAGCATCCTTATGCCCCAACCCCTAAATACTGTGATTCAGGACTGAATCATCTCATCTTATGTGCTCAACTCTCTTGGCAAAATTTGATTTTGCCGTTCCCATTTGATTTTGGCTTTTGACACCAGAAAGTCTCTTTAAAACGTCACAAAGGATCTCAAATATTTCTTCCTGGAAAGTTAAAAAAAATTTTCTCTTACAAAATGGAATGAGATGTGAGGAAAATAAATGAGTTTATGTATCTATTTTACTAATGATAGGTTGCAAAATTGTCAAATTACAAGAGTATTTAGTACTTGAGTCTATTCTGAATTCACATGGTATATAGTCATTTATGAAAGAATAAGAGGTTGCTAGAGTTTTTGGTAATGCATTGCAGTGGTTATAACATAATTTTTTTATATAATACTTAATTGGTTGTTTAATAATATTTGTGATGCATATTTTCAACCATTAGTACGATTGTAAGAAATTGTTATCTATAGAGATTTTATTTTGTTAGACCCTTATGAGAAAAGAATCCCAAATAAAAGTTTTCAATTGATAAATGCATCAGCCAGACTTAAAAAAATCCTTAATAGGCATTTCACCCACATTTTCCAACATGCACCTTTGTTTGTTGGAACTTGACTCATTCATTTCCATTTTTCCTCAAGTCAATCAGTCGTTACACCTGGATTATTCATTTTATTTTTATATCTTTCATAAAATGCCCCAGAACTCTTTTTTTTTTAATTTTTTAATTATTTTTACCAAGAACATGTATTGGTACATTGTATACATAATGATCATAATCAACATGGTTATTTTGTACCTGTACATGATACATCTTGGTTTTCCCCCCTCTTCCCCCACTTCCCCTCCCCTCCCTTCCATTCACCCTGTTCCTGGAGAACATACTATTAAGTGAAATAAATCAGACACTTATTAGTACACATCGAATTGTTTCTCTGATATGAGAAACCATAAGTGTAAATAAGGACAAAGGGGTAGAATAGATAGTTTGTTTAAAAAAGAAAAAAGAGAGATAGTATTCAAAAGAGAGAACTAGATAGGGAAAAGGGGGATAAAGAAGAAGGTTAAAGGAAAAGTAAGATGAAAGGGGAAAAAATGGTAAAGTGTAGCCCAGAATTCTTTTGTAAGAAAATTTTTCAAAGTTTAGAGTTAAAGAATTGTTTCCAAATATTTAAATGCATATATATGGAAGTTTTAAGAGATGACACTGATAATTTTGGTAGCCAAATCACATGATAATGGAAACATTGCTAAACATGCCACCTTCAAAATGTTCTCATCATTGTAAGGTTTATTTTTAAAAAGAAGTTGTATGTTCATTGTTAAAATGAAAATAGAATCTGTCATTTATTTTAATATCTTCTAAGTAGCAAATTACTGGTAAAAATGGCAAAGTTTGAACACTTTATTTTTATTAAAAGAAAAAATATGTAACTTATATTTGAGTTTGATTACCAAAAAGTGAAATAACCAATAAGCCTTCACATGGTTTATGGAATTTTCATAGTTGCTCTATGTCATTGCAGAGTATTTCAAAAATCTTACATGTTTTATGCTAATAAAACCCATAAATCCTCTTCCCTGGACAGTATTTTAAAACATGCCAAAGATAAAAACTATCGCAGTTGTCATTGTCATTCTCTTTGCTCTTTCAATCTTTTATTTCACCCTCTGGAGAGCTGGCATGATGTATCTTACAAGTATCTCTCATGGACTAAAGAATCAGAGTCAATCTAAATATAAAGTATTAGTAAAGCTTAATTTTTTCGATAAAATTAATAAAAAGAAAAGAAAAAATTCTATTTTTCCTCTATTACAATGCGTTGAGCAGTATGCCTCATTTTTGGAAAGCAGTGGAATAAATACTTTTAGATGGTGACTTTTAACTTCATGTTGGTGTGGAATTATTAAGTACGAGTTTCTCAGACAGTAGGAAAAGGTAATGTCACAAGTCACTTTTTAATATTTCAGTAAGCTAGAATTTTCAGACTATAAACCCAAACTGAGAATGAAATAAAAGTGGCTTTTGAACACACAAAGTCAAGGCTTCCCCTAGGGTCTAGGACATGCTGCTGGATCTCACTCTCCACCATATTTTGACCTGTACTCTCAGGGTGGACTGACACATCTCCACATCAAGGATAACATGGCCTAAGCCAACCATGGTGGACTCATTCTCCATTTCAGTGATTCATTTTAGATTAGGTACATATTACAGTGTGATAATAGATGAGAAGCATAGACTTTGGTTGAGATGCTTTGGTGTAAAAAGTCTTACATACACAGAGGCACACACATGCAAAAAGGAAAGTCCACACTATTCTGTACATTATCAAAAGGATGTGATGCCTAGAGGTGCAGTAGCTGTCTTGCAACTGGAAGGCAAGGTAAAAGTTGAGTAAATCTGAAGATTACAAACTTGAAAGAAGCAACCGTCATGTCTTAGACTAATAGCAATATGTGTTAGTAACTTTTTACTTGTTTAAAAAGTTTAAAAAGTTTAAGTGGCAGAATCGTTGTTCTCTGGTTTTTGTAACAGGAATTGTTACCATACACCTGCTTAGATCATATTGTTTATGGTAGGACTTTACTCATTTTCATTAACTGTTATTCACAAAAATATTTTAGAAGAAATTTGCTTTTTTCATCTCCCCACACATAACACTTTTAAAGCAGAAATATTTAGGATTAATGTTAGCTAAGCAGCTCTTTGAAGCAAGTAAATGACAGCAGATGTGACAACTGACAGCTATCTTTGAAGAAAAAGGAGGTAAAGGACAAAGAGTGAGTAGACAAAGAATTATACACAAAATGGATGATCATTATTGTGACTTTGAGACAACAAGAGAAATGTTGACTTATCATTTCTGTAGAAAGACTAAGAAGTATATACTTTACAGACTTCCATCAAAAATCCTAATGCATATTAAATGTGTAATGCTGTTTGAAAGGATAAGTTAAATGTAGAACACCGATTGGCAGTATATTCTTTATTTTTTTCTACTGTGTACCCCAGAGAAAAGCACTGAAGTGAAGTTTAAAATTTTGCTAAATGAACAAATAAATGGATTTGTAGGATAGATGATGTATAATTACAATCCAGCTCTATTTTGCATGGGTTCTTAACTCATCTGGTATCTATAAGAGCATGTCTAAATATAATTTCCCCTAATATTCAGTGATTTCTATCCCCTCAATTTATCTTTTTTGTGTATTTAAAAATAGTACAAAGGAATTTTGAAGGTTTTCTACTATAAGTTATACATAAAATAAGCCTACAAAATTTTGAAATTCTTGTCAAATTTCGTTCATGTAGCAAGATGGGATTTCAGAGGCAAAATGAAAGGCTAAAATTGGGGAAAAAAAGAGTCGACTCACATCAGTGGCACATGAAGTGCTAAGCAGTGGAAAGCAATCCTAATAGGGAGGGTATAGGATGCGCAGTCATTGTAGGAATATGTAGAAGCAATAAGAAAGTTGACTAAAATCTGTTCTGCTTTTTATTATCACCAGGTATCAGCAATTCAAAGCAAGTTCTACAATAAAGTATTTCTTTCCTCAAAAATAATGTTGTTGATAAGGGGCTGGGGATTTAGCTCAGTGGTTAGAGTGCTTGCCTAGCAAGCACAAGGCCATGAGTTCGATCCCCAGCACCAAAAAAAAAAAAAAAAAAAAAAGGTGTTGATAAAAGTTCTAAACAATTGATACAGCTGTTGTGGATTTTTAATAATATGTAGATAACCTCAAATTAGCACATATTTTTTATGAATTAACATTTGTTTTTATGTAGCAGTTAACTCAAGGACCGTGAAATTACATATTTAGACAAATATACAGAATCAACTACATACATTTATTTCCAGAAAAAATTCATAAAACTTTGGAATTGTCTCAGCTGACTTTGGTAAATGTCACTGTATCTCACTACTTTTAGATTTTTGGTATAAATGGGAGATTTGATGTAAGCAATGATTGTATAGTGATTTTTCTTTTTCTTTTTTCTTTCTTTTTTTTTTGTGCTGGGGATTGAACCCTAGGGCCTTGTGCTTGCAAGGCAAGCACTCTAACCACTACACTATTTTAAAGATGAAGAAATAGAACATGAGTTACTTCAAATTTGACGTTTTATGTGATTGACCCCTTAGAGTCTTTGTGTTTAAAAATGTAAAGAGTAAAACAGAATGGGACAAATACAGGTAGTACTTTTGTTTGGAAAAGTACATTTTCAATATATGAACTATCTTACAGAATTCTAAAACATAATTTTTTATATTATCTTGCCACTAAAGAAAAATAGAGAACATTGTGATTGTTACTAATTTTTATGGGAGTTTTTCAGTGCAGATTTGTGTTGAACATAGCACCTTCACACTGAACTAAATCCCGAGACTTTTTAACTTTTTTTTTTTAATTTTGAGACAGGGTCTTCCTGAGTCACTAAATTACTCAGGCTGGGCTCACACTTGTGATCCTCCTGCCTCAGCTTCGCAGAGTGCTGTGGTTACTGGTGTGCATCACCATACTGGCTGATTTTTTACTGAGACTAATTTTATCATGTAGTGGAAGGAGGTGTTAAAATATCTACTTTGGTAGTCAAATACTGTAGTTATGCCATGGGATAACCCCCCTATGCAACATGCCCAGTGTTTTAAGGTATCAAGTAATTTTAATTCTCATGAAAATTAACCGTAAATACCAAATAAGTTAATATTACAATATTTCAGCTTCCACTGATCAATTTGTAACCCAGCAAAAGGATCACAGAGAGCCTCAAAATATGTAGACAATCTTCCAGTGAGTCATGCCACTGTAATTAAATTGAATCTGTAAGTCTGCTTGTTCATTTTTATCTTGAAATGATTTTGTTCAGTATCAAATATGAGCAAGATTTATTCAATGGAAGACAAAATGGGTATGACATGGATAGGTTAATGACATCAAATATGTCTTCTTTGAAGAAATTAATTCTCCAAATGAAGTTAATGATGTTAAGTCTCCTGGAAGCATTTTTCATTCTGTTTTCAAGCATAAACTGTATCCCGTCATCTTACCCAACTTCTCGGCAACATTCATCACAGGAGATCATGTTTCTCCTTCAGGAGATACTTCTCCGGGGCTTAGTGATTGCACACTCGATCTGCAGTTTTTTTTTTGTTTTTTTTTTTTTTTTTTTTTTGTGGTGCCGGGGATCGAACTCAGGCCCTTGTGCTTGCAAGGCAAGCACTCTAATCACTGAGCTAAATCTCCAGCCCCTCGATCTGCAGGTCTACTGCCTTTCTGGCTTTACTTCTCTGTCCCCATAGTTGGCTCATATTTCTTTTACTAGCTTTCCATATGAGAGTTTGCTAAGACTACGCACTGGACTCCTTCCTCATCTCCCTTTATATGTTCATTGTGGATAACATCCCACATGTTCTTTATTTCAATCAGGTTATATGAATGAATAGTTTCAAAATTTGTGTTTTCCAATCTGTGAGTTCTAAGTAGCTGACAGTTAGTGATATCTGAAACTTGATTTTCTGTTTCAGGTACGTATTGTTACATAAACATACCGTTAGTGGCTAAAACAATGGAGATCTATTATTACTATTATTATTATTTTTCATAATTCTTTGTGTTGGTTGAGTGGTTTTTCCCCTACACTTGATGTGGGCTCTAGAATCACTCTTACAACAGCCTTCAGCTAGAAGCTGATATGGGTTGGGAGGTATAAGATGGCCCCTCTTTGCACGGGGTGCCTTTTCTATCAGTGTCCCTCTGAGAAATTTTTCTTTGCAACAGCATAATTTGGTGTTATGTCAAGTGCTAAAGCTTGGTTGACAAATGTTGGACTTTTTGGGAAGTGATTGGATCATGAATTCTAATTTAAGAGGATTATTCCATTGGTGCGATCATAATTTGGTGGCATTGCTATACTAACAATAGATAGGGTCTAATTGAAGGGGGTGAATCATAGGTCACAAATTTCAGGACTCCACCTGGTTCCCAGATAGTTTCTCTCTGGCTCTTTCCTCCTCTCTCTTCTTCCCGCTTGCCATGAGGTGCACAGCTTTGCTCTACCACACTCTTGCACCATTACTTTCTATATTATCTCAGGCCCACGGCAATAGAACCAGCCGAACATGCATTGAAACCCTTAAAATCACGAGCCAAAATAAATTGTTCCTCTCTTAAATTGACATCTCAGATATTCTGTCACCATGACAGAAAGCTAAGTAACACACATAAAGTTATTTATAGCATGGAAGCTGTATTCAGAGATATCAAAAGTGGAAGCTGCTAGTCTCCTTAAAGGCTGAGCCTAGAACTGGCATGGATCATGGAGTCCATTGATTTGGCCAAGGTCATGTTTCTATAGAAATATTCATATTAAATGTTAGAGATATAATGGCTATTGCCACCATAAAACAAAATTTTGGAAGGAAGTGAGGAAGGGAAGAAAGAAAATAATCCCAAATTAACTTCCTCAAATAAGAAGGCTAAATATTTTGCAATAAGTGTCGTTGATCTTCTATGGTACATTAACTGTGTTTGTGGCTGGATTGAATACTGCCCTTTGGACCTACTTCTATTTAGCAAGAGAAGCATGTATTTTATTTCATCTTATTTTATTTTATTTTATTTTTTGGTATTGGGGATTGAAATGATAGCCTTCCCACTGATCTACATAAGCAGCCATTTTTTGTTTGTATTTTTCAATTTTGAGGCAGGGTCTCACTAAATTGCTCAGGTGGGATTCCAATTTGTAATCCCTCTGCCTCAGCCTGCTAAGTGCCACTCCCTTATATTTCCAAGAAGACAGTAATTGTTTCATATTCCAAGCATTTTTAGAACTGTTAAATTATTTTTGTCTCTAGTAGACTATTTTGTAGTCTTTTAAAATGTTAGGTGGACTCTCTTGAATGCCTAAGCAAAGATCTACAAATTAAATCTTTTGAATAATGTGTGAATAACAGAAAAGCATCAGGAATTTCCAACGTATAACTTTCCCTAATGATGAAAACCAAGCCAAGATGTCTTTGTCTGTTTGTTTGTTTTTGTTGATTTGTTTACTGTTAGCCAGATCCTATTTAATATTGCAATACAATGGTAGCTGGGTAATATTGTCAGTGGACCTCTTTGAAATACGGATGATAGCCATGATATTCTTTCCTGCAAACATTCATTTGAAAAAAAATGCATAATTTTGCAAAGTTTTGCAATTTTCAAAGCACATATATATTTTACCAGACTCAAAGCTTTTGGTTAAAGGTGTATAGAACAAAATATACACATCAAAAAATGGATTATAATAAAGGGGCACAGGAGAAGGTATAACTACCCTTCATACATTTTTCATTCTTTCACTTCTTGCCAGATTTCTCTAAGTCACCTCACACCCAATACCATGTAACCTGCATTACATACAGCAGATTACTCTAAAATGGAACCAGTATAAGGGTCCTCGACTCTGCTGCTCCTCCACCGATCTTATTTCTGTAGTACATGTTAAATAAGAAAGTCCCCATTAAGTTTCTCACACTCATTCCTGATTTGATTGGAATTTACCAATAGTAAACCTTAATTACCACTTTTGTATTACTGTATGAATTGCAAAATTTTTAGGGACCTAAACTACAGGTTATTTTTTTCACCTTTTGATGATATACTAACCCTTTCTGCTTATTTCGTAATTCTAATTTTAGTGTTTAGCTCCTAATTATTTAACAATTATTTAATGAACATTTAGTACCTGCCTGAAGCTTTGATAGATATGGAAAACACAGATGAATAAAATACACTAGATTTCTGCCCTCAGAAAATGTACATCCTTAATTTCCTGGCTTTTCAGTTCACCACAAAATTCAGTAAACTTGATGTTATTTTAAACCTTTAGCTAACTGGTTTCACATTTCTTTTATTAATTCTTCTAAATTAGGTCTCCTGAATCAGCGATATCAAGTAGAAATTTAATTCTGGTAGCAGCATGTGATTTTATTTAGTTTTTATTTTTTATTTTTTCGGTATAGGCCAAAATGCATGACTCCAGATACTTTCTCTTTTTCTGAGGGATTCAGTCTGTCAGCACTTTTTGTGCAGTGTTATATAACTCCTGGTACTCTTTCCCTTGAAAAACATTAATTGACACATAATTATACATATTTAAGGAATATAACGCATTGCTTCAATACATTTAGTGACATTTAGATTGAGGTAATCAGCATATTCATAACCTCAAAAATTTATAGTTTATTGTAAGAATTTTAAAATCTTTACTTCTAGCTGTTTTAAAAAGTATATTATTATCTATAGTCAATCTAGTAGGTGATAGACTAGACTATTAAGACCTATTCATCTTACCTGTTTGTGGCAAACCTCTCCCCGCCCACTCACTGTCCCCAGTTTCTGGTAAACACTATTCTATTATCTACTTCTATGAGAACAACTTCTTCAGATTCTATATATGAGTGAGATTACGCAGGATTTGTTTTTCTGTGCCAGACTTATTTCAGTTAACAAATGTCTTATAGTTTCATCCATGTTTTTTGCAAGTGACAGGATTTCATGCTTTTTTATGGCTGAATTGTATTCTACTGTAAATCTATCTCACTATATATAGAAATAAACACAAAAAGGATTGAATACTTAAGACCCCCAAGTATAAAACTTCTGGATGAAAATATAAAGAAGATGGTATTGGACTGGGCGAGGAAAAAAAGCACAGGCAACAAAAGCAAAAATAGGCAAACAGGTTTACATCAAATTAAAACATTTCTGCACAGCAAAGCAAACAGTCGATTGAGTTAAAAAACAGTGTATAGAACGAGAAAACAGTATCTACAAACTAAATATCTGGCAAGATGTTGATATCCAGAATATATAAGAAACAGGGGCTGGGGATTTAGCTCAGTGATTAGAGTGCTTGCCTTGCAAGCACAAGGCCCTGAGTTCGATCC